>JAAAKE020134214.1:3839-14059 GCA_010014785.2 Anisolabis maritima | reverse complement strand
ATTGATTTTTACTTTCCCTTTAAATCTTTCTTTCTTTATTTGATTATTTATTATTTATTTATTTTTTTTTTTTTATTGGAATGAATTTCTTTCGAGATGCTAAATCCAGTCTTATTTTGTTTCTACCACGTTTGGCCCCATCTGGGAATTTGAAACCCTGAGCTTTATTATATATGACTGGTAGAAAAGCGAGCTCTTCGCTGGCCTGGGGGCTTCGCCTCCCCCCTCCTCCCGCCCCTCAAGTTAGTTCCCTTAAGAGTAATCATCATCATAATTCATACTCATCTAAAAAGTTAAGATTGTGATTAAGTTTTTGTGTCATAACTACTTTTAAAAAAAATAACGTTAAAGAAATTTAATTAAATAGAATGAATCATTTGTATATATTGATTATATTATTAACAATTTAAAAAAATAGTGTATTAAATTGAGGCAAATAAAATTTTTTCGAAATTTACCATAAATCCACTTAGAAGAGTTGTAAATATATTCCCAATATATTTTCGAAATTTTAGAGTGAATATTTAAGATTTTTAAGTTAAAAATAATATACGTATATGAGTATTTTCTTACTTCGAGCTGAAGTCCAAGGAATGCAAAAGCCATGGTACTAAATTGATTGTATGAGGTGGCGTATATGGACATGCATGACACTTTACAAGGGCTTCGTTCCTATTTGAAAGAGGTCATAATTTTAGAGAGTGGATTTATGACAGGGGGGGGGGCGGGGTTAAGTTTTATCAACTGATGTATTCTTATGCCGCAGTCAGCAGAGAATATATCATGTTTATGATATGTAATTTTTTTTTGAGGGGACAATAAAATTATTTTTTAAAAGAAGATGCAAGGTTTAAATGTTAGTTCAAGTGTTCGTTTCTATGATATAAGATTCAATACTTTCAGCTCTTAAAGAAGATGTCCATTATTTTATTTACATCAAAAATACAGTATATTAACTTTTTCAATCAAGATAAAACTCATTATAATCATCCTTTCAATTTATTATTATTTTTTATCCTTATATAAGAACCCATTTCTAATATCATAAACGGCAACATATCATAGTAACAACCCTATAAAGTTGTCCAATAACATGCCCTCTAATATACTGTATATTATTATAGAGTAAAATATTTTTTTAAAAATTTGAAAGATTGTAAAAAGAGAGATGGGTAGCAAAAAATGTAAAACATTATTAATTAAAAATAATTTTGTTTAATTGAGTTTGTGGTATTCATAATAAGTTTGGTAAATTCATAATATTAAAATACTTAAGATATACTAGTTAACTATTGCCCTTTCTATCTACTAAAAAGAAGTCAAAAAAAAAAAATTTATTCAATCATGATTACTGAATCCTAGTCTTGGAATTTTTTTTTTTTTAAAGGGGGATGACTTTTATTTTAATTAAAATATTAAATATTCATTTGGAAAAATTGAAATTTTAATAACATGAATGGTTTAGAGTTGTAAATATATAGCGTAAGTTTAAAGTCTCTGGGGGGAGGGAGTTTGATTCCCTATCCCTTGTCTGCCACCCCCCCTCTCCTCTCGCGCCTTATAATTTACTTTGACAATGGAAGGTGTTGATGGGTGAGTATGAATTATGGACTTCATTATTTGTAGAGAAGTCAAAATGATGGAATTCAAAGCAAATTTTTGCGAGTCTTGTAAATAAAATCAGTTAGTGCACGTTTTGATAAAAAATTTATGAGGCCCCAAAGAGATTCAAATGTAAGTCAGTACAAATTGACCCCCTGATTTATATTTACTATTTAATGTGTGTGTGAGCGTGGGTAAGTTTCTCAAACTTCTGGCTGACCAATTAACTCCAAAAGTATAATAATAGATTTTAAAAATTATCTTAATTATAAATTTTTATGCCAATTAACAAAGCAGAAATCCAAATTTACTGATTGCATTTTTCAATTTTTCCTGGAATTTTATTAATTAACGAATGTAGAAATAAAAATAACTTCACTGGTGAAATTTATATACTTTATAATTAAAAAACATTTCAGAGAATTCCTTAATATTTAGAATAAGTGGAAAAAAAATAATTAGAATAAAATATTAATTATATTATTGGTTTATAACAATAAATATTTATTTGAATCAGAAAATCTCTTTTATCTCTTTAAATAAATATTTATTAATATATATCAATAAAACTATATTTTATGTACTACATAAATAATTTACAAAGCCCTTTTCTCTTTACCCCCACTAACAAAAAGAATATATATTCACTAAGCAAAAATTTTATCTTTTTATATTATTTTTAAATTTCAGCCTGATTTCGGGAAAAAAGGTCACAAGCGAAGAAGTAGAGAACTCTTTTGGAGGGAATATTTGCCGCTGCACTGGATATCGACCTATTTTGGATGCTTTCAAATCGATGACTATCGATGCCGATCGTGCCCTTCAGCAGAAAATTCTCGATATTGAGGTAAAAATTCATTATTTGTTGTTTATTTGCACAAATTAAAGATTCCCTCCAAATAGCTAACGCTCCAGGCCATATAAATAATATTTGATGTTTGATAACGTCCGGAAAGTATGTTTGTGCTCAATAATGCTCTATGAATTTCAAAAAGCTCGCCCTACCGAAAACGAATTGTCAAAGACGATGAAAAGTAGGTCTTATATGATAATGTGAAACGTACAAGCTGGTTGAGCAAGGAAAGGGCTGAACCATTACTAAAATCGAATACAAATATTCAATCCAAAAGGTGTGGTTTCTGGTGGGAATTTAAGAGACTGTCTGCACTATTATTAGGCTTTAAACGGAAGGTAAACGATCAATTCGATAAACCGGTGCGGAAAGTGGATTTTATTAAGATCTTTGAAAACATAAAACAAGAAACGCTGAGACCAGCAACATAAGTTTATCATTTATATTCTGTAATAATCTATTTTATATTATTATGTCACAATGCATGACGGGACATTTTTTTTTATTTCTAAATTTGATGGGATTTCGAATCAAAGAAAAAATTCTCTATTCAATGAATATCATAACCCATTGGACTAAAATTGAAATACAAAATAGTTTTTTTAATTATTTGAAAAATAATTGAAATTGCCTAATGGGTATTCCTACATTTTAAATTAAAAGAAAAAAAATGTTATTAAATAATAAAATGTGAATCATTTTTTAGATATTAGGCTTATTACAATTATAATATATGATTTATGAATTTTTAAAAAATAATTTCTGTATATTTCATATATCAAATTATTTAAGATTTATTAATACTCTTAAAAAAATTAAAATATTTTCGATTGTACTCAGATAAGGGGGAGGGGGAGTATTAGGAGATTATCCACCACAGATCCTCTTAGAAATTTTTTTTTTATAATAAGTTTCGCAAAATAGTAATGTTTAGAAGATGACTAAAAGTTGTAGATTGCGATTATAAAATTTGCATGGAAGATGTCCAAACATCTTGATACTGATAGTAATTAAAAATATTAAAAATAATAAGAATTTTTTCCCTAAAAAAAAAAAAAAGCAAACTTGAGTAAATTAATATAACTGATATATAGGTCTACATGAAAGAAATACATAAAAACTTAATAAAAAAAAATATGACCAAACCCCATATTAATGATAAAAATTAGAAAAATAATATTTTCTTTGAAATGAAATAGCCTTTTGTTTATAGAATAGTTTCCTAATACAAATTCCTATTAAAAAATTGAGACAATAATGGAAATGTTTAAAACAAAAATAGTAATAAATAAGCCAATAATAAAAATAATAATAATAAAAGAAAAGAGCAAAAACCAACATTCATTCATATTTCGAATTCACTAACAATTAATGTAAAAAAAGACCAAATTGGACATTATCGTGACACTCTAAGACACCCACGGCTGTTTGTAATTCGCGGGAATCTCTAACTCCGTTTTATTTCCCCTTTTCCGTAAACTACAGAATAAATTCTCCCTCTCCATGCAAGAAGAAGATTGCAGTAAAAATAATAATAATAATAATAATAATAATAAATAATGGAATAGTTTTTTTTTTCTACTTTTAGTGCCAAGTTTAAACGTTAAACAAAAATAGATACGATAAATAAAGTGGGTAGGCTCAACGGTTATATTAACTCTATCGAAGAAAAATAAAATTCAAAATATGAATAAATATATGAATTAAAAAACATCACCCTCTTATAATTAAAAAAAAAAAAATGAAAAAAAAAATGTTTAGAATGAAAATTATTATTTTATTGAGCATCTTGATCCCACTCCCCTATCGATATTTTATAAAATTTATATTTAATAATTTACATATTCTCTTAGTTAATAATCTTTATGCATGCCCTGTCTCTTGGTAAAGAGCTAGAAGTCTGGCTTCATGTACCAAAGGTCAATGGTGTGCTTCCCGTTCTGAGCGACAAAAATTTATAAATTATATTGACTACCAATTAATTTAAATAAATAAGGACGGAGCCTAAATGGCCTCAGATGCCGAAAAAAATATATTTGTTTAAAGTCTATATGGCCTCAGATGCCGAAGAGACTTTAAAAAAAATGTATGCATCACTCTGATTTCCTCTTTTAAATTAATGTATAGTAATAATAAAAAATTTGCAATAATAAAAATAATTATATTATTATATTGTACCTGGGGTTTATTCACACCCACACTCGAAATTTCCTTTTATCCTACTAAGGTGAATAATAGTAATTAATGCTATTATGTGATTGTATACACTACGTACACGAAGCAATAAACTTGAATATTAAGAAGTTATTGAATAATTTCTCTAGGTAAATGAAATAAATAATATTATCAGCTCTCACTTGTGATTATTTTATTTATTTAATATTTATATTTATTTATATAGTAATACTAGAATGACATGAAAATGAATTAAAGTAAAATAATCAATTGTATAATTAGATATAAATAAAGTAATTTTAAAAGTGTTGATTACCTTGATGTTTGACAATGACGTGTTGTAAAGATTTGTTGGTAAAGCCTTGCCGACATTCACACTTCTGCCCGGGGATGGGAATGAGATGAATCCTTGCAGCGCAGGGGCGTAAAAGCGTCCGATGGAGGGAGCAGCCTCTATTGGCAGATGAAAAGTCAACGTGATTTTAGGAAGAGAAAAGGGATTAACCCCGGTGTATTGGAGAAGGGGGTGAATTGATTCTTTTATTTTTAGCTAGTTTTGAAAAATTAAATTTGGGTTATAGTTTCTGGTTCTCTGAATCCAATGTTCCAAGCTAAGAGAATATTCAAATATATTTATTTATTAAAAAAAATTAGACCAGCCCTCCTCCAAAAATGTATTTATTACAAAAAAAAAAAAATAAAATAATAATAAAAAAAAGTTTGAGTCTTTTGGAAGCTTTCACAGTTGTTATTAATAAATAAATTACACTTTTGGTTTAACTAAGCTTTATTTGTATTAAATCAAGGATTCGGCCACTAATTGAGTTGGCGTCTTCAGATGCAAATCATAGTCTTATATCTAGATATCAACAATCCAAAGAATGAGTGGCCGAATCGTTGGTTTAATACAAATAAACCTCAGTTAAACCGAAAGTGTAATTTATTTATAGAGTCTATTATGTTTAAAAACGAATGAAATAAAATGAATTAAAAAAGAAGAATCCCGATTATAACTCGGAATAAAATAATTTTAATTTGACTTTTTTTTAGGTAGTAGTAGGAGTTTGTTTATTGATCCAACTCTTACTCCGGAAAGTCAAAAACAGCCTCCGACTCCGCAGTCCAACTCTACCACTCACAATATGATTAAATATATAAGATATATTCTCTAAGTATAGCTATTATATAAGAACGATTATTCTAAAAAATATTTTCATAATGATTATTCACTGAAAATTATATTAGAATTTTGAAAAATTTAATTAATTTCGAAAAAAATATCTTTTATGAAGTAGGGGAAATAAAAGTGGGATAGAGAGGAGAGAAGGGGAAGCCGTTTAATGGCGAGGGGAGCTGACCAGCTGAGCAGTCAACAATCATCAGCACAAATAAAATAATCTAACAACAATAAAACATTTTTAAACCCAAGCATTGTTTGAAAAGAGAAATATCAACTAAAAAAAAAAGATTTTTTGTAAAAATATAGGAGAATAGGATAGATAAATATTAAAAAATATTAATATAATATTAAATAATTAAAATTTAACGAGAATATGAAAATTTGTATTTTTAACAACGAAATTTAAGTTTAATAAATGATGGGATATACTATAAAAATAAAATTTTATTTATTTTGAAGCATTGATAAAATATTAAATAAATAAACGAAGTTAAAATAAAGTAGTACCTGGATAATTTGAGATTAATTAAGAAGGGAGAAATGGCAAAGATCCTATCTCGATAGCCTCGCTCGGCGTCCTCGTCTCGTCTGACGGTAGGGGAAGGGAAAGGAAAGGCTACCACCGGGCGGTGGAGGGGAAGTCAGCTCGCTCGGAGATAGGGGAATAAATCGACAATCACCCTACCACTCAACAATCGCCCATCGTATAAATAAAATAATTCTCCAACAATAAGATATATTTAAAGATGGACATTCTTTGAAAGTAATAATAAAATATTTTTATATGTTAGAAAAACACAATTCAGTTATTTATTTTCTTTATGATATAAGAAAATTATTTTAAGCCAACACCAATAAAAAATAAAAATCAATTTTTTTATTATTTCAAGTTGTCAAATTATTATTTTACTTTCCCGCATTATTATAATTTATATTATGGACATGAAAAATTTAACTACCCAATTTTTTAAAATATCTTTATGTTTCAAATCAAAAGGACTCCAAAAAAGCAAAAAAATCTTAATATGTGAATATGTATAT
This sequence comes from Anisolabis maritima, assembly GCA_010014785.2. Lineage (NCBI taxonomy): Eukaryota > Metazoa > Arthropoda > Insecta > Dermaptera > Anisolabididae > Anisolabis > Anisolabis maritima. The sequence continues at coordinate 7,208 of JAAAKE020134214.1, read as the reverse complement.
ATAGCTTTTTTATTAGCTTACGGTATATCTTTGGAATCACATATCGGAGACGGATGAAACTAGACAACTTTATAGTTCTAAGAGAGCCTAAATTAAATTGGTTGCCGCCAGTAAATGCCCATTGTGATATCCTTTAGGTCTCTGATATCAGTAGGCCCCGTGAGGAGATTTCTCATAATGTAATAAATCTACGTAGAGAAACTGAAATTTTATTTAATCTCTCACTTTTTTCTATTTTTAAATGTAATTAATAAAAAATATTTATACATAATCTAAAAACAACCTTTCAATTAATTTCATTCTACCTCCTACTGGCCTCCTAGGTGGAGGTGAGCCATTACTAAATAATTACTAAATTTTCCTATTACAACACGTCGGGTGTTAAAGAAATTTTTCGACAAAAATTTAAAAATGTTTTATAAACATGAGATAAACTCTCAATATCAACTTTAAAGTTTGACATTGATGTCTCAATGAAATATAACTTCTTGAAAAACCTTTTAAACTTATTAGATTCAATATCAAGATTTGCAAGTAAATAAAATCAAAATGGGGTCTTTTTTCTAGCAAGCTTGTATTACTCCTCCCCCTCCACTTCGAAATTATTTCACCCCCTTAACATAATAATATATGATAAAAACATTAGATTTTGTTTGTAATAACAATTTTTGTTAAAATATTTTATAAAACTTATTTATATACATCGAAGATTGCTCTTATTTATGGTAATAAATCAATAGAAAGAAAATTCAAATATTTTGGTGAAAATCAGTCAATCGGAAATATGAAAAATTTATTTTTGATGTGAAAATAATAAATTATAGTTTTGTTTTTATTTTCGTAATCGTAATCATCAAGATAATAATACAAATTTTTTTTTTAATGTTATTTTTACAACTGGATTCTGCTTATATTCAGCCTCCTCACATATACATTCAGTAAATTTTTATATATCTAAAGGCAACAAAAAATAAGGATTGTTAAGATCAAAATTGTAGTATAATAAACAATAGAATTTATTTTTTATTAGTGTTCCCAAAAATCATTTTATATTTAAACAAGTAAGTCATTTGCTCCCCACTCGTCAGGGGTTCAAAAGACAAATTCTTGTCTTTTTTTAATAATTATCAAAATGGATTATATAAATATTCTTAAGGCAGAGTTTAATATCCTCTACTTCTCTATTTTAAGAATTTAAATTATATTAAATATTATTATGATATAAGTATATAAATATCAAAATAAATTAAAAAGGCCAAACACCACTATAGAGTGAGGCCCTTTCAAAATCACTTTTTTTTATTTATGGCTTTAGGATCATTATTAATATAAATACTTTCGAGGTAAAGCTGAGGAAACTAAATATGAGCCGAAACCGGTCGTAAAAATAAAATTGTTTTTATAGAAAATTTTTTTTTAAATAAAAAAAAAAACTATATTTTATTTTTATGCGTTTATTTATCTTATATATTCTACTGATTTTAATATTTCTGATTTAAATCTAGCTAAGTATATTAATGTTTCTTCTTTATAAACATGATTTCTACATAATTGAATTTGAGATCTATCGAAGTAACAATTTCGAAGTTAAAGGAACAAAAAACGACTCTTTAAAGAATCAATAAATTCCAAAACAAAAATAAAAAAAAATTGTATTTTTATTTAATTAATTTGAGATATTTTCTTAAAGAGTATAATAATGGTTTTGAGACAAAGAAATCTTTTGATTGCCTCTGTTATGTTAATAAATTTTAAAATCACAAAATAATAATAATAATAATAATAATCTCAGGCAAATCAAATATTTAATAATAATATTTATTTGTGAAAATGGATTTTTTTGAGATTAAAAATATAGATAAATTCTAGGAATAATAAATCACACAAAAATTTCAATTCAGGCTCGTACATAAGAAAGGCAATACGAGAATGGAGAGCACAGTCACACCCGCCCCACTACGGGGTTTAGAGGCGCATCTAAGACGAGGAGGCCTCAGTGTTAATTTAGGACAGGGGTATTCAAACTGTGCCCGGCATTGCCTTCCCAAGAGCTCCAACAATTGTTCTTTATATTATTTTATACTTAGATTATTTGTCGATTTTCACAAATAAAATAAATAAAAGCGATCACAACGAAATGATAATTTGTTTCATGAGACTCCGATTCACTCTGCTTCATATACTTTCTGTGAATATTAAATTTTTTTTGGGTTGGCAAACATTTTGGAATTCAAGTAGCGAATCGAGAGGATCTCATCTACATGGAATAACACCTACTATTCCGTCAAAACCTTGGTTTTTTCACATTAACCTTATCCAGAGAATAATGGTCGAAATCATCAGATTAGGACATAAGAAAAAACAAAAAATATCTTCATAGATTTGGGCAAAGAAAAAGCCCTTTATTAAGGTGTTCAAGCGTCTTTTTTGGGAGAGCCTTCTGCTGCTTTTTCATGGACCATACTCCTTTGAAAAACAGTACTCCAGAAGAACTTTGCATTCCTTTTTACTCCCGGCGACATTTTGCGAGTTAACTATTAAATTGCCCATAAAAAAGATGACAAAATTAGAAATATAATGTTAAGACTTAGAAAGTTGGTGCTCATGTTTTACTTCCCGTCAAATCACCCTTTTATATTGCTAAAATTATTAAAGAAGAGCTATTTGGGCGGAGGGGAGGGGCACCACCCCCACGATCCCCCTCTGTTAAGCCAACCTAAATTCTTAACTCCTCTCTTTGATAGGCCTCATGACATTTTATATCAAACTTATCGATTATTAAATAGAAATAAACTTATACTCATTTCGATTGGCAATATTTGCTGACAAGATTTTCATAATTACAAATCAAATTTTTGTGTGAAATACTTTACTTCGGTAATGCCAAAATTAAAAGAATTTTTTTACAAGATTCGGTTACATAAATGTTCCGTGAATTGACAAATTTCGAAGACGGCTAACTTAGAAGATATTGATTGGAAGTTCTATTTATTAGTTGACAAGATTTTAGGGGTAGGGCTTAAATGACTGCTAAGAGGTTACACCAGCTTTCTTATGCCGCAATTAGCAGAGCGGGAATAAATAGCAATAAAATGAGTATCAAACGTTTTACAGCCCAAAAAACTCTCAACCTTCCCCTTCCCTCGTGAGAATCCGTCACTGTTCAGAAAGATATCTGGAATCATTTATCCATTTTTTTCTTCAATAGTAAAACATTATTTGTACTAGTGCTCTTTAATGGATGACAGAGCAAAAGAATTCGAGCACCTTAACATTCCTTCAACTAAAAGTAAACAATCAATTCTGCAAACCCACAGAAAAAAGTCAATTTTGTCAAGTTCTTATAAAGTAAATAGAGAGAATCGTATT
>JAAAKE020134203.1:0-14061 GCA_010014785.2 Anisolabis maritima | reverse complement strand
TTTTTTTAATTTAATTTTTTTTCTAAAAAGAATTATATTTTTTTTAGAAAAAAAATTGGGAAATTTAATTTTTTTTTTTTTTAAGAAAAGAAGGAATGTAGATATATATATAGTTATATGTATGTCAGTTTACCAGTTTACCTTTTTTATTCAAAAATGAAGGAATGTAGAGTGTATATATATATATATATGTGGAATAATGTTTTCCCGGGAAAACATTATTCCACATACAACCAACCGCGGAAATCTTCCAGAACATATATATATGGTAAAGGGGGTTAAAAAATTTTTACTTTAAATTTAATTATATATACATATATATATATATATAAATTAAAATTAAAAAACTTCCTGACCCCTAATCTGATTTAATCATAGCTTTTACACCCCCTCTACCCATAAAAAATGTTTTCTGTATGCATGTGTTATAACCATTCTGTCCTCAGACCCTTTCTCTATTTTATTAAAGGATTTTATATTTAATACTGAATAAAGAAAATGGAAACTTTCTTTCCCAAGACAAATCAAATTTGCACATTTAAATATTTCATCAGGCATTAAAAGAAATGAATAATTAAATGTTGATTTTACCTTTAACTGGTGGCGGAGGATGAAAATAAAATGTCCTCTCTCTCTCTCTCTCTCTCTCTCAATGGATTAGAGAGTGCAGTGCCTCTACCTTCATACTAAAATTAAGAGAAGAAAAAAATTTTGTTATTTTTAAGATTATTGTAAGATATATTTAGATTGTGTATTGTGTTTTAGATTAATCATTTATTGAGGAATTGAAGTGTCTCTGATTAGAGCGCATTCTCTCCCAATAAAAGTTATTGCTATTAAACAAAAGAGAATGCAAAGCATTAATAAAAAATTGAAAGTACAGATAGGTAGGCAGCCAAAGAAAAAATCGTTCTACGTTTCGGTCACAAATTTCCATGGAAAACATCAGTATACAATCCATGTTGTTATTTTATATTATATAGTGAACACTAATTTTTTTCTCTCCTTCAAACATTCAAACTTTTCGCAAAATTTCTTCATTTTTCATTTCATTTAAACCGTAGAAGCTCACCTACCAAGTTGCCGTTTATTTACCCGAGGTACTTTTACTGATGGAGGTAACATCATTTCAGCCATCACACATGAAATATTTTTGAACTTAATTTATTATTGAAAAAAAAATTGTCGCGCCTCTTCGAGTAGTGACAAAGCACTCTTGTTTAATGATCCAAGGGTTAGTTGTTCGTTCAGGACGGATCACGATTGAATATTCAAAATGTTTTTCCTTCTCGGAGGATAAAAATAAACGAAAAATTAATTTCAAAAAGCAAGTTTATGGAGTCCAGATCTCAATTAATGGACCTCTAATTATTGGGAAATAAGAAGCCTTTTTCAAAAGTAAAATGCGCGTTTTTTTTTCATTATTTATACTCCTTCTTTCATCTTGTTATAAAGGGAAGAGAATTCCTCCAACATGACGTGATTAACTTGAATGATATAGATATTTGAAAGAAATCATTTTGCAAATAGAGAATAAACATTTTTTCTTTTTATTTTCTACTATTCGATAAAAATATTCATATTTTTATTTTCCTCTATTTATCAGTTCGATGCTAATATATCATCTAAATAAATTTCCATTCAATGATAATGCTCCATATGTCCATGTTCTCTTTCTCTCTTAAATATCTCAAATAGATATTGATAGTGGATAGAATTTTTTGACAGGAAACCGGAAACATGATTGAAGTCTTGCATGTTCCGGTTCAAAGAGAGAGAGAGAGGGGATTTGGAATTATTATTAATATCAGCCAACCATTCGTTAAAAAATAATAACACAACAAGAGAGAGAGAGAGAGAGAGATGTAACTAAAAGAAGAATTTCCGTTTTAATGATTCCAATAATAATAATAAATAAATATATGATGACCATCATGGGCAGATGATCATAAATTATTTTCATGATAAAACTAGCTGCATAGCTCGACTTTTTCGCTAATTGGGTCCTTTCGCGTTGTATTTTGGTAATTTCCAAGTATGTTTGGAATGCTTTGTATACGGATTTAATAATCTTTTTTTTTTTCTTTCCAACGTAGCCAGGAAGAATGTATTGTTCTGATTGTTTAGACGTTCTATAAATAGTGAGAGAATTTTAACTTAATATCACGTGACCCTTAAAGGACCAAGAAAATTAAGGAATTGATATCGGATAGAGAACATGCCTGGCCTCCCTGTGCTAAGGAAAATTTTTTGATCGAAAAGGCCAACATTAGGATCTGCATTAATATCTGATGGAGGCATCACTTTTGCCGAAACTGAACTTAATTGGTTTATCCCCTCCACTACTCAGTTTCTTTCTTCTCTCCAAAAACTTATTTGTATCCAAATAATGTATTTTTTTTTTTTTTTTAAATTTATCAGCTACTTATTTACATTGGTCAAAAAATTATCACACCACAAATTAATCAACTCTTTGTCTCTTTGTTAATTCATTAATAACCTAAACTAGCTATTATTAAAAACTGTGAAATTTTTACGTTGATAGTAGAAAAACTAATTAATTTTTCTTTTATCGAATTTAACAAAACAAAACGCATCATGAATTGATAATAATTAGAAAAAAAAAAAAAACGAAACGCTTTTTAATTAAATAAATAAGTCAAATAGTTAAATAATTATATTTCATAATAAATGAATAACAATCAATCACCATTATTATCTATATGCATTTGCTGGGATCAACCCCATTAAATTTTTCACAATCAATAAATATGAAATAAGTCCTTGCTCTTCTAAAGTATTTCAAACTCTCAAGTTCGATTGCTGTTTGTATTAATAAAAGCGCAGAGATCATATTTCCGGCTGGTCCCCTCTGATGCAACGCTTGGTTCGATCCCCGGCTGAAGCAGATTTTTGAGTTAATTGTTGGAAACAAATTGCCTTTTGAAGTTTGATGAGAATGAATGAATAATGAAACAAAACCTTTGGATGCTCAGTCTTGTACCTTCCTCAACAAATAAGAGTTAATAAATATCAATTATTTATTTTTTACTTCTGATGTATTCTTTGAGAAGGAAGAAGAAGATGTTTTTGAGTTCAAAAATTGATGACATTTTGGCTTATGGCTATCCTAGAATTAAATATAATATCTTAATATTTCTGGGGAAGACTCGGTAATGTTTAATCAAAACATTCCCATTTGTTTTTTTTTTTCTTTTTCTTCTTTCTTCAACATTGCTGGCCAGAAGCTGCTTATTAATTTTTTAGAATTTTCTTTAAAAATCTTCATTTATGTATTATTAGTATCATTACCATATTATGAAAATATATGTCTTGCAGTTCATAGGCCAGGTTTGCACCTGGTCATAAAATAATACCGGTAAGGAGACAAATTAAGACATTTTCCCGGAACTACTGAAAATAGTTGATCACATTCTTCTTTCATCTAATATACTAAATTAGCCGCTGAGCGCTTCTCTTCCATGATTTTGCACAATAATCAAAAGAGAGAAAAGGCAAAGAACAATCAAATCCGGAAATATATTCAATCAAGTGCTCATTTAATTATTTATTTATTTAATTTGAATTCAAATGAATAAAAAAAAATAATAAATGAAAACGAAATGTGATCTTGAATAGAGGAGGAAAAAGAAATCCGATCTCGAGATCTTTTTCCTCTTTCTATAGATGATAAGAATTCAATATTCAAATAGAGAGAGAGAGAGAGAGAGAAGGGCCTCTCTCACACACTCTTTCGAAATTATCTATTATAGAGCTATAAGAGGGAGAGAGGGGGGATGAAAAACATCTGCTTGGAAAGGAAATCGGTGGAGAGGGGGAGGTGAGGGGTGGGTGCTAAAAAAAATACTCAGCTCATTAGTTATTCAAATCAAGAATAGAAGAAGGGTTGTTGCCCTCCACTTTTTTTTTAGAATAAAATAGAGAAAATTAAAAAAAAATTCTTTAATGAATCATTTGAACCCTTTTTTCTCTTAATGACGTCATCGATAGGCCAATTGAATTTCCTATAAACGAGGTCAGAAAGGGCGCGCGCGGGAGAGATATTCAATCAATTGGCAATTTCCTTTTCCCCACCCCCCTCATCAATTCCTTCCCTCTCCCACTTTGATTGATCTAATTGATTGAAAGGGATCTCTCTCTCTCTCTCATGATGGGGAGAGAGAGAAAGAGAGAGGCGACCCTTCGATACCAATCGATTCGATATTTCCTTTTGCAATTATCAAATCCCATCGACGTCTTATTTCCTATATACAAATTGGCTCACCGATTTTGAAGGGATGTGTTCAAAGAGATGGGAATTTTGAAGTAAACTCTCATCAAAGATGCTAAGTCAGAAGGTGGAAATTAAAAAAAAAAAATAATGAATAAAATATGATAATAAGTGTCTGTCTCTACTTCATTCTTTGAACTGTTGAAAACTTTGCAAGTTTTTCTAAAAGGTCATTTGAACACTTTTTTCTCTCTTAATGACGTCATCGATAGACAGACAGGGGAAATTAAATAAATTAAGTCTTCAGATCCTACATCTCTAGATGTACGACTCTGTGATTTGTATCTGAAGAAGGCCGAAACGCTGAATCTAACACAGATAAACCGAAAATGTCATCTATTTATTAATGATAACAATTGTGCAAATAAAATTAATGTTTTTTTTTTTTTAATTATTGATGTTTCGAATACACTTCTTCAGAATAACGAAATAAATGTTAATGCTAATAAAAGATGTTGAGTATTTTATTTTTATATTATTGAGTTTTAATGATTGGTGGGATCTTAGCAACTTTTTGGGATTTGAACCCGGGACCTCTAGTACTAATTAATTCAGTTTGATAACAACACTCGGTGATTATATCCAATTTATTTTATCTTTTTATATTTTCTTTTGTCGACGTTTCGGAGATTAAATGTCATCGATCAGAACCTTAATTTAAATAAGGCTTCATTTTAAAATTATATTAGGAAAGGGAAAAACTTGAATTGAAAGCTTTTTCTTAAATTCCCCCTTCATAATAATTTACTCGACAAGAGCGATTATGTTTATTTGCCGATTATAGTTTTTGATTTGGATTTTATTTTAAGCAATATTAAAAAATACGTCTTCAACCAATCGTAAAGACGTTACGATTAACATTAGTATTCCTCTAAAAAGAGAAGGAGCCTCTGACGATGACAATGACCAAGTAGCGTGATTTTTTCATAATAATTTTTTTTTTTTTTTTTTAAAGGAAAAGAAGCGAAGAGTTGAATAAATGAGAAACCAGAATGACAGACAGACACATGCCAATATTTCTCTTCTCTTTATCAAATGCCTTTATTTGCATTACAACACTTCACTGTCCTATCAATAAATATCGTAGAGAAGGAGGGAATTTCATTCAAGTCGTTTTAATCCCACTCTCAGAGCCGTTTAATTACTCCTTAAGTCCTCTTAAATTGTAGTTAATTACCCCTTAAAAAAATTAAGTCCATCTATCTTCTCTCCCATTTCGATATCTAAAACAATTTTCTTGTTTAAAAGCAACAATTAATTGAATACAAATTTATAAATTGTATTTTTTTTTTATATAAGACTGAATATTTAAAACTTAATAAAAAAAAAAAAAAAAAAAAAAGGGAAGGAGAATTTATTTAACTACTCGTTATGTTAAGTGTCTGGCGCATTTTCTCTCGTCATTTTTAAGTAAAAAAAAAAAAACTACGAATAAACTATTTGTAATGAATTGCGTGTAGCATCCATGAAAAATAATCTTTCGATTCAGGAATAAACGAATGACCCAAAAAATAAGAGATTAAGTTAAATGAGATGTTGATCGTATGTGATATCAGAATGTGCTTAAATAAAAAAAAAAATGTATTTATTTATCGCCATTTCAGGTGTCAATCGCAATCATCATCACTCAAACGAGGTCATGTAACACAATGCCTACAAATTATATCGTTTTATGTGTATTGTAAAATTTTCTAATAAAAATGTTTGTCTGTATTTGGGATCTTCAAACGTCAACAAACCCTTTCCGTTTCACATTCTGATTCATGTACCAGTTAATTTTGTATCTTTTCTTTAATTAGTTACTTTCATATTCAAAACCATATAGACAAGAATCGACCATCCATTCAAATGTCACGCCTCGTTGCACTTAACCTCCGTGATTTTTACTATTAATGTGCAAACAAAAAAAAAATTTCTGGTTATGTTAGTATTATAATTTTTATATATTAACTTATCAATTAATTATAAACTCTCAATTTAAATATAAAAAGGATAATAAAAGAAAAGATAAATGAAAATATTTTCTCCATTAATTTTGTGAATTATTAAAAAAAAAAAAAAGCGTTTTTAGGCCTAGTGCCCGTATTTGCGAAAGCGGTTGGTATGCATGGAGTGCATAAGTAAGTTGATGTTGAATTACTGAAAGATAGACAACCGAAATGACCAATTGACCTTTCGATTTCGGAACTCATGAGCACTTGTTTAATGAATATAAGAACTCAGGAGCAGTTAATCGAATGTGATGAGTTGGTCATTTCGATTTTTCAGTAATTAAACATCAACTTATTTATCTAAGAAAAAAATTGTGAGCCGAGAGAGAAAAATTATCCGAATAATGAATGAAGAAAATAAAGATTGGTCTAGTGGAGAATGTATTTTTCTGGTTATGTTAGTATTATACATGTCATCTGTTACGGAGTTTTAAGAATAAATTAAATTAAAACGATATGGGACTTAATCGCTTTGACATCACATTAAGTATAAGTTATCATGTGGATTTTTAATCTAGCAGGCGTAAATAAAATGAAGCCACCCATCTCTCTCTCATACTATATAGATACAGAGAATTTAGTATTAAAATCAAAATGATTTATTTTTTGTAAATATTTATATATCCCTTCCAAAATGAATTGATATAATATATAGCCTTGAATAGTTTCTATATATAACTTTTATTTTAATTTGTTGATGGAGGATTAGATTGGACTTAAATGAGTTTAGAGTTTATGAATTTTATTAAAAATATTACTGGCCAACTCACAGGAGAGGAGGGATGGCAGCCAAGTGATTGACTACTACTAGTTGTACATTCTTTCTCTCAAAAGAGAGAATTGAATTGACGTAAACATATAGGTCAATAAAAAAAAAAAAAAAAATTGTTATCCCGGCTGTCATCCATCCATCCTCATCACTTTTCTTTATTCTAATAATTCAGTTAGATAATTTAACCAAGTCGTTACTCCCTTTATCTAGTTAGCTCTAAATAGTTTTAAAAACTATTTGAAATCAGTTGAGGCATTTGATTGTTGTTAGATTGTAATCTCAAAATCTAAACATTTCTATAAGCGAATTTAAAAAAAAAAAAAAAAAAAAAACTCGCTTTTCTAATAAAATATCATATATAGTCCCATTCTCAAAAAGATAGGGGGGGAGGGGGGGGGTAATGAAATTAGGGAGATATTTTCATTTTTCAATTTGATGCAGGTTCTTTAGTGGCCACACCTATATTAATTAAACTAAAAAAAAAAATTTTTAATAAATTTTTAATGTCTGGGGTTTTATTATCAAAAAAAGAACAAAGGAGGGGAGGGAGAGAGGGTTTGAAATTCTTCAATATATTTTTGGTCTTAGCTGTACAGCAGGAGAGAAAGGGCACGCTCACCCTTTAGACGTAATTAAGGCTTGAAATTTTACTCCCTTTAATAAACCCTCGTAAAAAGGGTTTTAAGCCTTTACTTGCTCTTACGGTTGATTTTTGACAAAATCCTATTTATATCTCTAAATATATAAAAGACTGTTTCTAATGCATGCTCTCTGAAATTACTTGACGGATTTTTTTCAATGTGAAGAGATTTTTTTTTTGGTCAAATTCAGTTTCTATTATTATACTATTTTTGTGATTAAATAATTCCAAATATAATAGTAGTATATTAGAAAATAAGGATTATATAACAAATGAAATAAGAATGATATCGTCTCTAAGTTTTTAATGTCTAAAAGAATCTTTTAGAGAAAATTTTTCATTTGGTGGTATCATATTTTAATTTATTGTAATTTTTTTTCTTTTAGATAATATTGTGCAGACAATAGGCAGAAATGTATTCTCTTTATGTGTATTAATTACTTCAAATAATTTCGAAAGTTGTCTATTGTTTTCTGCTAAAGACATTATTAAAAAGAAATTCTTTATCTATTCTTAATAATGGACAAATGGATAACTTCAGAAATTATATGGAGTAATTAAAAGATCACTTACTCTTCCTAAGGGCAGCACCTTATGCCAGATGAAAAACATATTTAACTTAAGGCCCTGAGGATGGTCTTAATCTAAGACCGAAACGATACACCAGGGGTGGGGACTAAACGGGGAATGATTTTTTTTCTGATGAAGGGAAGTGTGAAGAGAACATTTAATATATTTGTATTGAGAATTTGGCGGGAAACTTAAGTGACGTGAGAGGCGCTCTAGGTGGCCTAATAAAAAAAAAAAAACAAATTTCATCAATATTATAGAATAATAGAGATGGAGGGAGGAATTTTTTTTTTTATTTATAAACTTATTACCTTCTATATCTTTTTGCATATGAAAGAAAAAAAAAATGGAGGGTTGGTTGGTTCGTTGGTTGGATGTAATATATTATCGTTTGCAGCTTATAATGAAAATATCCCTTCCCTTTTGTTCTTAGATTATAAATCCTCCCCATACTCTCTCTCCCTTAGAAAACGAAAAAAAAATATTACTCCCCCCACCCCCCTTTTTTTTTTTTTCAAAAAAACAATAAATTTTTATTTAATATTTTCCTCCTTCTCCTCCTCTCGGCCACCCTCTTTCGGTTTAAGACTCATCTTCGTCTTTTCTTCTATCTGCATGTTGATTAGAAATTAAAAATTTATTATCTAGAGATAGATTTTGTGGCTTGAATAGGGAGGGGGAGGCTTTAAAAATAAAGAAATAAGTAGAGGGGTTGGTAATTCTCAATGCACCCATAACGCGCCGCGGGAATGAAAGAAGGGAATAAATAAGATATTCCCAATGGAAATGAAAAGAAAAAAAAAAGAAACGACGACTTAAGATTAATCAGAATTTTAAATCAAAAATCGATATTGTTTTTTTTTTTTAAAGGTGGAATTAAAATGAGAAAAATAATGATGAAAGGATAATATAAATACGAAACAAAAACATACAGATATAATCATCCACTCAAGTTCAACAAAACTCTAGTGTTATCTAGAATGCGAAAAAATAATTTTATAGAAGAGTTGGAAAGCATTTTTCGATATTTGAGGCTTTTTAGATAGCAGTCCATATTTATTTAAATTAATTCGTAGACAAAATAATTTTAACGATTTCATAAAGATTAGAGCAGAAATGAGAAATGCAGCCTATTCTTCTATTAAATTTATTTATTACCAGTTGATGTTTCGGCTCGGGATTGCACCATCCTCAGAGTCAGAAGAAAGTCATCAGGCAAAGGATCACTTTGATGCTGACTGCATTGTAATAATATTGTATTGTAATATCTTTATAATATATGATGGTTGATGGCTATTTCATCAATACCTAGGAATGGTAATAAATATTTGTTTTCATTATGTTGACATTTTGACACTAAAAATTACTTTCTTCTGTCTCTGAGAATGGGCCATCCCCGGACCGAAACGTGAGTCGGGAAGAAATAAATTTAAATGAAAATATATATAACGTTATATAGAAAATATACATTTTTCATTTCTGCTTATCCTAGTTGTATATATTGATATTAATATGACCCCTAGACCATGAAGCAAGAGCTCTGCTCCAAGGGAGAGAAACAATTACTTAATTTTTGGATTTTATTTGCATTTATTCTCTTGAAATTTGTGGAAATAAAAGGAACTCATCATCTCGCTAATATTATTATTAAAGATAACAGAAATTAACAACAAACCTTAAAAGAATTATTTGTAATTTTTTAATACTAATTTTAATCCAATAAAAAAGTTTATTTTAATTAATGGAAATTTTTTTTTTAAATCATTGGATATCAAATGATTATGGAGAGATAAATTTTCCTGGTTAGTCCTGTTGGAGTGTGATCTCCGAGTTGGGAGCTCGTCTTGTAGTGCGAAAGGAGACTGGCTAGTGAAAACATGCAGTGGGAAGCGAACCTCTGACCTTTGGTACGTGAAGCCAGACCTCTAGCTCTGCACCAAGGGACAGGGCTTCTCTAACTCAATGAAAACGATTCATCAGTTTCTTTTTGTCTCCTTTCAAAATCTTCTTAAATTTGAAGACAAAAATTTAAATGTGAATATTTTCTTTTTTTACAATAAAATCTGAAATTTCCCTCTTAATATTTGTTTTCGGGACTTAATCACTTTGGCCTCTCTAAGGTTAATTAAAAAATTCTCCTTGAATATTTGTTTTTTTTTTTTTTTAATATTATTACGAGGTCAAAAATACGAGAGGGACATACATTTTTCAACGATCTATAATAAAAAAAAGACTATGTCCAAGGATATTGGTGGGGAAAGAGAGAGAGAGACTAGGAGAAGGAAAAAGGAAAGAAGATATCCCCCCTCCTCTCTCTCTCTCTCTCTCTCTTTCTTAAATGGTTATACTAGAAATCGTTTATGGTTTTTAAATAGCCTAGGAGCTTAAACGTTTGTTAGTTTTCCAATTCGACATTATGTATTCAAATTCAAACAAATGGGCAACAATTTAGCTCAAATTTCATTTTTTTTTTTTGATATCTCAATTTTTTTTCATGAGACGTTTTTATTTGTTTCACGTTTTGGTGTTTAATTCGGGAACAACAATCTACATTAATATGAATATGTAGAAGAACGAAACCCTTTGTGATATTCCAACTCGTAAATGGAAAGAGATAGAAAAGGAAAATAGTTGATATACCATTAGAAAGTAGATGAAATTTGGTACCCAAAAAAATATGAACCATTGTTGTCAGATGATGTTCCATTGCTGTCAAGTTTCCACTCTCCACCCCTAAGGGGGTGGGAAATATAAGACGAAATAAAACGCAAACTTAATTTAATTAATAGGAGATTTAATTATTTTATTTGTAATATTATTTAATTGACTTTGAATAAAAACTTTTTGTATTTGGGTTCGATCTGTCAACCAATTTGAATGCAATCGTATTAGAAAATTTTCTCTAATTTTTAATATACGAATAAAAAATTTTTTATTTTAAAAATAAACGAAATTTTTAGACAAACTTTTGAATTATTTAATCAATATCAGAAAAGTTGGACAAACGAAAATTGGCAGAGTGAATTTCTATTTAAATGTGAATCCAGACAGAGATAGAATGTAATAAAGAGTACATGATACAACTTTCTCTTAATTAATATCCAAAATACACCAGTTTTTCTCTTTGAATTAAAAAATAACGATTCTCTAGCTTTGTTAAGACGTTCTCACATTTAGAAAAATGTTTTTGTCTCTCCCCTCTTGTTATATAAAATAATATACGTTTAATTTGATATCTCAATTTAATTTTCATCCATGTAAATTTATGCTCCTGCATTTTATTTTTCATTATCAAAAAACACAGCGAGCAATTTAGAAAATAAATTAACTTTTAGATAAGAAAAAACAGGAATTAAGTGGAGATAAAGTCTATCTATCGGCTCTCTGGGCCTTTGAGAAAATGAAGAATTCCGTATTTACTAACATCCAAGTCAATTGATTTATTATCAAAAAACCTGTTTTTTTTTTTTTTTTTTTTTTGTTATATCTATCCCCTTAAAAATAATTTGCCTTTTTATCTTAATTTGCTAACGAATCAATAGGACTTTTTTTTTTTAAAAAATACTCTCAATCCTAACAAAAAAAATCATTCCCCGGTTGGTTACCCCTGGTGTATCGTGCACTAATGGCACACACCATTCCCTTCCGGTTTCGGGTTCTCTAACCCATTCTCGGTCACCCTCCCCAGTCCCCCATGCCCTCCCAATTGATATGGCCCATCTTCAATAGGACTAACTCAAGCGGTCAACTTGACTAAGCATTTACTAACAAATAATAGTGGGATTTAGGAGAGATCTTTAATTAATTTAATTAATAATAATTGGTCCCTTGGTCCAGAGGTAGAGAGAGATAGATCTCTCACCTCTCAAATCAAAGGTCTATGGTTCCCTTCCCGGCCCAAAAATTTATTTATGTTACTAATTAATATAAATAAATAGGGACGGAGTCCCCAGATGCCGAAAAAAAATAATTAACATTAAAATCTCACATGCATTATTTGGTTAAAATTAAATTTTAATTGTTTATTAATGCTTTCATTATAGCAATTTGCAATGCTCCAAGTGCAACATAATATAATATTTTTTTTTAACAAAGTTGTAACAAATATACGTGTTGTCTATCATTTTATTCAGGAGAAGATCTAGTTTCAGAATATACAATAAAAATAAATGTTATGTAAAAAAAAAATATTCATCTATGGTCCTGTTTTTTTAAAAATTATTGTGTGCAAAATTCCAGTTCAATTAGTTTTTTGAGTTTATCCTGAACGAAGGAAAAGATCGCAGACATCATTCTAAAAATAGATCATTTTTTTTTCCAAATAATATTATATATTTATTTATTTTTTTCTCTCTCTTACTGTTTGCATCCCATTTGTTTGTTTGATATTGGGCACATTGTCAGTCCGTCTGTCTGTCTACTTGGTTGACTGCCTTATAGATAATGACTTTTGGGACCTGGGGGCCCCCCAAATGGCAACGAACGACGGTCGTTGTCTTCTCAAAACCCCCACCTCTTCTCCTTCCCCTTGTTACTATTACTCTACTACATCTCCTCCTTTTCGGGATAAGCTCGTTCATTTTCATATTGGAACGAACCCTATTATGGTATTGGTGTGTGCTTTATGCAAAATAAGACAAACAACTGCAAATTACAATTAGCAAGTTTTAGGCGAAATTGGAGGATGGGGGAGGGAAGAGCAAAATGAAATGAACGAGGGGGAAAAAAAAATAGAGGAAACAATGTGACCAACATAATCATAGATTCCACACTCCTGTGTGCTTCACTATTAGTTTTATTTTAATTATTGGACAAAGTCCACCACCAAAATCTTCAATTATCGAAGAATGTCGGATTCGTTGAGATATTTGTGAATAAAAGGCTGCTGCTTCCATCATTTCTATTCAATATTCTTCTCATTCTAATTGTTCCCGTATTCGCCCTCCCTATTAACCATTTTCATTCTAATATGGGCCATATACATATTCTTAATATATAAATTTTGTTTTCTATATATATATTAAAAAATATGCAAAAATATCATGACATTATTAGAAAACATATATTATTATTAAATCATAATTAGGGATAAATAATATAAATTTACTATAATTTATTATAGGTCGAGAATCCTTGAAGTTTTGTGTTGTCTTTGCTATTAATATCATATTTTGTGTATAGAGTTCTGAAGAAAGTTCCAATCTGGACAAAACATTTGTACAAAAAAAATTTTCTTTCATAATAATTCTTTAACCCCAATTAGATATCATATTTGTTTGAATTAATATGATTTTAGCTATTATTTTCCATTTACTATTTGTTTTTTGGGCCTAATCACTTTGCCCTCTCAAAGGATCAAATACAATAATTGAAAGTTAAAATAAATTCCTTTAGTAGAGTATATAAATATGGTAAAAATAATTCATTATTTACTAACGAAACAAAATAGGCAATTTATTATCAATAGTTGAATATTATTTTTTTTTTTTTTATTCCTACTTTGATAAGATATAAAAATAAATATATTCCTTAAAAGCTATTAATGAGGAAAATTATATAAAAATTATCTATCTCCCATTTCTTTGATTTTTATTTTCAAACCACAAACATCCTTTAATTAGATCTTTTTTTGATTAAATGCGAGATCATTTAAAAACACTTTTGCAAACTTTTGTTATTAATTCCAACAATAATAATAATAATATTATTATTATTTACAGTTTAAAATGAGAAATTAATAAAAAAAAAAAAAAAAAAAAACAATTGGTGGTTCCAAATTAGTTAAAAGAATTGCTCT
>JAAAKE020134181.1:0-14062 GCA_010014785.2 Anisolabis maritima | reverse complement strand
GACAGATCTACTACCACAAATCTGCTAATCTACCAAGATTATATCAACTCTATAACCAGGGCTTTCAAGTGGATTCACGTCAAAATATGTATAAGGCAAACAAATAAAGGATTAGAAAATATTTGTAAAAAGCCCTAAACGATGTTAGTTAAATAGATAAATAAAATCCTGTTAAAAGAGTTTTTAAAGTCAGAAAAAGTTGTTAAATAAAAATTTCATTAAATACTCTCTAATGGAGCTCAAATATTTTCGAAATTACTGAGATTCATATTAAAACATTACAAATAGTTCCATTCATTAGGTTAAAACGAAAGAATCCGTACAAGTTGATTTCCTAATATTAATTATAAATAATATTTAGGCCTATATTGCTAAAGTTTAAATTAGGTTTCAATATTGAATTTTTTCTAAATGAAAGTTTGCTCAACTGGATGAAACATTCTAAATTGTCCCTCTTACAACATTCTTCTCATATCAAATGCATTTAATGCATTTTTTTATTAGAAACTTACAGCGTAAGACGTTTATAAACATCCCGTAGAATTTCTCAAAAGAAATAAATTTTTAAAGTTTAAAAAGATGATTAATCTGCTTTTGAAGTCGGCACTTCTATTTTAAAAAATGATATTTTGAAATCTGTTATGCAATGAAAGTAACGGTAGTATGTGTACATAATCGCGAGTTAGGGTATTTAGGAAAGATATCATCAACCTCCAAATGACAAGAATGGCCTGGAATATATTATATATAAGATAGAAAAAACAAAGTAAAATACTAATAATTGGAATTGAAATTAAATAAAGTGGACGAATATCTAAAATAAATTAATATAACTGAAAAAATATATATATATAAAGTTTTAAACTATATGTATTACGGGGAATGTGAAAAATTAACTTCTGAAGTTATACATATATTCGGTGGCCAATTTTTTATTTTTACCGCAAGTCAAAAAGAAGCGGATTCAAAGAATAATTTGGAGGGGAGGACGTTGTTCCTTAGAGCTCTTGTTTTATGATCGAAGGGTCAGTAGTTCTCTTCTCGTCCTAGGGGATGAAATTTATTTTTATTTATTTTTTAGCGACCAATTTATATAAATCAATATGAACGGATAATAACGGGTATAGTCATAATTATACAATATAATTATATATATCTACAAGGCCGTTTCTAGGATGTAAAGGGGTTCCTAAGGGAATTCTTCAACTTGTGCTTTAAAAAGTAAGGCAGAGCCGATATGACCCCGCCTATAGGCATCTTTTTGCGATATTCTTATTAGCTGGCGTACACAGTTTTTTTTGCATGGCATAATTTTAAATGTTAACAATGTAAAATTTTACTTGTTACATCGTGGGTGTATTAGACGTAATCGTAGGCGCTATATTTGTTAGTTACGCCTTTGAACTGAGGACTAAAAAAACAAAATCATTGGTTTTTTTATTGATTCATATCACACTCATAGGAAGATCAACTACAGAAATTTTACTTTTCGCGCTTTTATGGATCAATCAAATCAAATCAACTTCATTTAATTCATTACGCTCGAAGGAAATTGTTGCTAAACCGATTAATCTATCCAGTGTCCGAATAAAAAAATTGGTGTGATTTTTCAAATTAAAAGTATTTTTTTTGTAAATATTGATAATTATTTGGTTAAAAATTTTGAGTTTCCTGTGTGTTAATAATGCTTGAAAAACATTGTAATTATATACTTGGTTTAAATAAAAACACTTAATTATTACTTAGGTATTCTATCACTTTCTTCTTAATTATTAATTATTATTAATTTAAATATGTAATTTTTTATTTAATAAAATTTTTGGGCAGACTTTGAAATTAACCCATAAATTTTTTGGTGGGAGGAAGAATGAATTTGATCCCATTGCTGGATTAATTGAATAAGAATTCCCTCATAATGAATCATCCTAAGAATGAAGTGTTAAGAGACTGCCCCTCATAATCTAGAGCAAAGATTAGTTTGGATGAAAATATCTGAGTGAAAATAGACCAAAGATTAGAATAAATTCCAGATATGAATAGGTTTCAATCATGAAATGATTTCAGTGAAATTTCAGTTTTTTAAATACTTACTTTATCTATTTTTATTATACTTTTTAAACACCTCTACAATGATTAAAAATAATCACATAAATTGTTATGTAAATATTTTTTATTTTTAACACGTTAAACGCCGTAATGTTGAAAATAAATTCGCCCCTCCAGCCATCTTGTTTTTTTTTTCCTGTAATTTGCTGGAAATAACATAAAATAATTATATATTATAATTTTTAATGGCGTTTAACGTGTTAAGATAATTTTTCAATAATTTTATCGACATGTTTTTATAATACTTTTTGAGAAAAATAAGGATTTCTTTTTTGATTGATCACTAGGAGTTTATTTAAAATAGATAGAAGATTTCAATTAAGGTCTTATGAGTATAATTCATATTAATGATAGTATTTTTAATAAAAAAAATATGTATTTAAGATAAAATTGTGTTGATTTGGCATAATTAGCGCTTCCCAAGAACCAAATCACTTTCGCGGCAAATATGTCTCTCCTTACAAAAACGCGCTCAAAAAGCCCCCTCCCTCCGATCTCATTCAATAACGAAATAGCTACTTATTTTCTTATTTTATCTACCTTAAAAAATTGTATTTGCTTATGGCTCTTGGGGCGTTTTGAAAACCACTAACTTCTTCAAAACAAACCCTTAATAATGTTTGCTTTAAAAAAAAATACTTTCTCACTTATTACTTATATAAGTATTACAAATATAGATAAAAAAATCTATTTTAATTCTTAAAAAAATTTACTCTCATAAATTTGTCTTTATTTAATTATTTCAAATTCCTGGGGGATCGATCATAGTTCAAACCGATTAACGATCAGTGGACCATTTTATAGCCAATCACTCATCTTGATTTTTTCAAAATTTTTAATGAATTTTTTTTTTGCTGAACTATTAGAAAATTGAAATTTTTTTAAAATTGCCTATATTTCCCCCAATCCAGGCCCATCTTTATCAAATCATCAATGTCTTGGCTTAAATATTCCACAAAAGAGGGATTTATATGTCTAATCAGTTTTCTAAATCAATTAATCACCGGTGACCGTCTGATAGTAAAATGGGTGTCTATTCAGTAATCTGATATTCCCTATTAACCACGATTAATAAAAAAAATATAACTTAGTGATAACATCTCTTTCTCTCTATCTTTTGAAAAATTAAATCACATTAGCCATATCTTATCAGAAGAATAGAACGTTAAATTAAAAGTTATTTTTTTATCTTAGAATGCTATAAAATATATAAGGAGTGATAATATATTCATTATTATCTACTATCTTCCAATTTATTAGTTTTAGAATACAAATAAGTGGAAAAAATGGCACGAGACTTTCCTATAACCAAACAATTATGGCTTCATAAGAGAAATTGGGCAATATATATTTTAATAATTAATCATTTGAGCCTTAATAAAGCGATGAATAGTTAAGGTGATTGACTTTTATTTATAGTTTCCATTCATTAACAATTCTTATTATTCTCACTTCGCAATTCGGCAATAGAAAAGAAAATATGATTAATTTGAGAAATGATTTGAGGGCATTAATAACTAAACTTCGTTGAGTTATTAAAGAAAGAAACCTTCAACGAACTTCTTTCGTATAAACATTTATTTCCTTCTTTTTTTAAGCGTCAATCAATAGAATGGTTGCTAAGTAGAGAACTATTTACAATGACGCCTTCATCCATCCTCCTCCTACATTCAATCAGGCATGAATAGAAAAGCAAAAGCGTTTAGGATTAATATTTTCCTTTGAATGAAAAGAAAATTAGGTTTTTTGTTAAAGAATAGTTTTTTATTTGGCTAATTCATTGTTCCAGTCCTTTAGAGCAGAGGTAGAGCTCTTAATTCATGATTCATGATCTAAGAATCAGTGATTGGTTGACGTCCTGAGCTATAAAATTTATTTAAATTATTTCTAGGAAGAAAATTAAATCATGTCCTTCATCATTGTCCTGATATGGCTATAACTTCATCTTATCATCTTTAGAAAGGAATCTCTGTTTCTTTTCAGAAGACTATCTGATATTTAAGATGAATTAAATTTTTGAAAAAATTCTCCAAAAGCAGAGGGAGAAGCTGTTTTGATTTCAACGAATTAAAACATTTCAAATTGCTTATTTATTTCATCTTTAGTGTTAGTAAAAATAAAAAATTTAAAATTTAGATCGAAATTGATTGAGAGTTATTAAGATGGGGCTAACTCTAAAAATAAAATTTTACTACCTATGGTGCTCCCCCAGACATCTGATAACCGCAAAAATTTGATCAAAATAATGTTGAGATGAACATTTCTCAATTGATCTAAGTGTAAAAAATTGCCCATGTAAGCATTATATTTCCTAGCAAAGAGAAAAGTTATCGAACGAAATTCTAATATTTTTTTTTAATTTTCAAAATTTCACTAATTTTACCTCATCTTAAGAATGGAATCCTTCATTTGAAGATAACTCATGTCCTGATAAAGACTAAAAGGTGAATCGAAACTTGTAGACACAATCACACTTTAAAATAAGGACGGAGTCTAAATGGCCTTAGATGCCGAAAGACCTAAAAAAAAAAAAAGATTCTTAGATTGTAAAAAATTTTTCAAATGAATTAATTTGGACGAAGTTGATTGTTGCCTGTGAATTTGGTTATTTGTTAAATGGCTACATTATGGAGTGCAAAAATTTGTTTTTGTATGCTAGGAGGAAAGAAACCAAAATTTCCAATTAATTGCACCAGAGCTGCTCTAGAGCATTCCATTGGTGATTTGAGTTCTTTCCTTCTAGCAACCCCGAACGAATCTATTATATGCCCTATCACTGGGAACATACAATCTGTTATGTAAACTTTTTTCATGTTTTCAAAATTAGAGGAGTACACATTGTTGTCTCTGAAAGTAAAATTTTTGTTCCTGAAGATTGAAAAAATCCATATCCCAGGCGGACCCTCTGACCCCTTATGAGAAATTTCATTACTATTTCCTCACCATACACTTCTTGGATTATTTACCGTCTTTTTTTATAGCGACGATATAAAATTTTATTTATACTTGTGAGAGCCGTTCACCGCACAATTTCTCTAGCTTCATGCACACTCATAAACATTCACAGATGAAATTGTCTAAATTACGAAATTTGAATTCTTATTTCAAAAAAAAAAAAAAAAAAAAAAATAGCACTAGATTTTCCTATTCTTTATCTATAATATATTATGCAAAATAATAAGTTAAAGTAAAAATGTAATTGGAATCACTTAATTTTGCTTCCTTCGCTCTATTTTAGCTAAAACAAAAACCTTAACAAAATAAATAAAATTTTGAATTGAAATTTTAAACACGAAGATGCCTTAAGAACTTTCGAAGAGAAATTCGCATAAAATTTAAATGATTTTTTTAATATTTAATCCTGATTAGAGTTCAAACCACTGGTCTGATTGTTTTGATTATAGTTTTTTAAGAGAAAGTGCCTAAAGAAAAAAATAACAATTTTTTTCTTAAGAATAAAAGTTGGCCGAAGATATTTTTTTTAATATATGCAGACAGTAACATATCACTCAATAAGCCCCGAAGCTACTACTACTTTTTTTTTTTGCAAAATTCGACTTTATTCATCAACATAGTCTCCCTCAAGAGTGATACATTCATTCCAACGCTTCTCTAACATTTCGATGCCTTTTTTGCGGAACGATTTATTATCTTTGGACACAAAATTGGTGTTTGTTACGTCTATGACTTGAGCATTTGACGCAATCTCTTTCCTTGAGGCATTTTTTTGAGGTTTGCGAACAAGTAATAGTCGCTGGGAGCCAGATCCGGAGAATACGATGGATGGGGAAGCAATTAGAACTTCAATTCGTGCAATTTTGCCATCGTAACCAACGACTTATGACACAGTGCATTGTCTTGGTGAAAGAGCACTTTTTCCTTTTGCATTTTGGGCCGTTTTTTCGCAATTTCTTCCTTCAAAGGCACCAATAATGCCATGTAATATTCGCTGTGGATGGTCTTTCCTTTCTCAAGATAGTCGACGAATAAAGTACCTTGCGCATCCCAAAATTCTGAGACCGAAACCTTACCGACAAGTGGTTCGCTAAGTTTAGAGCTGGTGGTTTCGAGCTTGAAGATCAAAAACCCCCTCTCCATCACTGATGATGACCAAATGAAGACACTAATCCACTATAATCGGCGCTACAGAACAAGTGAATTAGTAGATATTAAAAAAATTGAAAACCACTGTATCCAAGCATTTAGTCAAGCTTTGTTTCGTAAATTGCTCTGAATTTTTCTTAAAAACGACTATGTGTCCATTCCTGCTACTTATTCAAGGTTCACTTTTATTAAAAAAAAAAAAAAAAAAAACAATCTTGTATTATTAAATTAGTTTAATTTTTATAACCATAAATTGTTTTATTACATTGCCTTAAGATATCCGTATCTGTTTTGTTTTATTAAGATAAAGATGAATTGCAAATTTGATTTTTATTTTATTACATAAAATTTCTGGATTTATTTCAATAAAAACATTTACCATATTTTTTAAATGAGTACCAAAGAGAAGCATAACAAGTATCTTTGTTCAGGGGCTTAGGTAAAATTATGGATATTCTTTGAAAAATTATAATTTAATCTTTTTTGAAAATAAATGCGATTTTGCGGAGCAGATATTGTTAATGATCCAAAGGTAGCATTCAACTTTATAGATAAATGTTCGGTCAACTTGATATTGGGTCATCTTCACTACATTGCTGCTACATTGATATAGTGGACCTAAGTCCAAGGAGGCGAGTGTTATTAAATCGCTCTCTCCTTTTTATCATTTCATCAATCACAATTTGAGGGGATAGTTCATCGCGAGGCTATTCAAAAAATTTGCCAATAAAGTGGAGTGGTATTTTAAAGAAAAATCTGAATATCTGAATCATTTGTTATTCAAAATGTTCAAATTTTTGTAGATTTTTATAAATTTTTTTCACTTAATATAAGGCAACTATGTCACTAATATGTCACTAATTTGGAAAATAGTGACATTTAAGAAAATAAGAAAATAAGAAGAAAATGTCAAACTTTTTAGCTGGTAAAAATGAAAAAATGTCTATCTGCACATAAAGTATTTGAATGGGGATCCAGAACCTAAAATAAAAAATTTAAAAAGAAATATTTTTTTAAAAATATTCTACCATAAATATCCCTGTAAAAATTTAATATTGACATTTGAATATAGCAATATTTTCATTATTATTGTAGCTATACTAATATTATATAATATGCTAGAATTTTTTATTTATTAAATTCCTAAATTATTCAATAAGTAAATATTTACCGAATTTAGAATTCCGCATAGCCTAAGTCTGAAATCGATATCTTCAAAATGCGTCCGGCGCATGACTTTTGCTGCAAAATCTAAAATTTATAAATTGTAATCTTTTATTTTAACTAATATGGAAATATTAAATAAATAATTAGTCTAAATAAGTGATAAAAAAAAATTAAGAAACTAGTCTATCAAACTAAACCGAGAAAGTTTACCGATCATTTACTAACAAATAATAGTATAGGAGAGATCATTAATTAAGTCAAAAGATATATTTTTGATAAATAATTATTAATTTTAATTAATATATTTACGAAAAATCATTCAGTTCTTGACATTTTATGTGAGCAAAATTTCAAGACAACGAATAATTATTTTTGCTTTCTCTTACTTATTTATGTAATTTATAGAGAAAGGATTGCGATCATTAAAAAAATCGATATTTTCAACGGAAATACCCGTTTTGAGGTCCCCTAAAAAAATGGATCTCGCAAAATGCTCTGTCTGTGTGAACAAAATTTCTCAAAAACGTTCGAGGTTCAAATTTTATATTTAAAGTAAGTACCCTCTTCGCTTGCATCATGAATATAAACCGGTCAACGGTTCTAGAACTTTACTGATGTACTTTTTTAGTTTTTTTGATTTTCTCAAAATTCGCTCTAACGATTTTTGTTGCAATTCATAAAACAATTATTTATTAGGCTGTACAATGATCGACTACTTAAGGGACCCGACGCAAAAAATCTGATGTTTCAGCACATCATTTAGCTTTCCTTCCCTTAGATAAGAAAAAGTTATGTAAGGTGCGTTTTGTCACACCAGATTTTTTGAGTTATAGTGGACAAAAGAAATTACTTTAGATATACACACACATGCACACATTCATCATTCCAAAAATTACTTAAATGGACTCAGAGTACTATGAATATACCACACATTTTGAAAACATTAGTACAATTTCGCAATTACATTAACTTTAACTATCTGGTTATTAAGTAGAGTAAAAAAATTGAGTTCAATTATTTATATATAATAGATATTTTTTTGTTTTAATTTACTTATTTTAGAAATAAGAAATATAAATTATTATTTATTTTAAAATCCACTTCCTATTGAGTCATCCTCACATGTAAATATATAAACAAAGAAACGGTATTATGTTGATAATTGAAACGGTTAAACGATTCTTATGCTAATGTAAAAAGTCCTTATTTAACCCAATATATATATTATTTCAAATATTTGGGAATCGATTAGCGTTACCATGGCAAGTTTCATTGCATTTGACATTTATTTTTTGTAAATGGTTTTTCATTTACTATAAATCCAGCTACTTTTTAGTATCGGGATAAAGAACAATAAAAAAACTGAGGTCCCCTCCCACCCACCAAGAAACACAAAACAATCTTTAATCTTTATCCAAAAAATTTCATTCCCCTTTAAAGAATCCTTTTTGTCAATTTAGGAGATTGTTCCTCGAATGATCTCTTTATCCCAGAGTAGAAAGGGAGAAAAGAATTAATTTTTAAATGCCCAAGTAGAATCCAACCTTATTGTAAAAGATTTTTTTAGGTAAAAAAAAATACTAATAACTAACGTATTATTGGAGTCTTTTGGATGAAAAACCTATTCAAAAATTTCGAAAAAAAGTGGAGAAAATTAATCACTTTTGGTCAATATCCAAAAATATGAAAAAAGTAAATTTGATAAATAAGACCCAGTAGAATGGAATTAAAAATTCAATTATATTTAATCAAAAACTTAGCAAAATAAATATGCATTTGTATACAAAGAGGTTTTATTTGTAGAGTTCTTATCTATATTTATTATTTATAATTAAGATAATAAATATAAGATATTAAAAAATGTTTTTTTTTTTTTTTTTATTTTTTTATTTATTTTTAAGTTAATTGGTCAAATGAAAGCGTGAGGAAACTTGTCTAATTCGACACTGAGTTTCAAAAGAAAATCCCATTTCATTTTCTATGTGTGACTACTTTTTTTTTTTTTTTTCATTTATTTGGTGATCAGCCAAAAGCCATACCAAAAAAAATTGTACATATTTTAAACATTAAAAAAAAAAATTACAATAATAAATATATAATACCAATAAAATAGTCAAAAAAGGAAAAAAAGAAAAATTTACAAAGAAAGTGTATCCAAGAAAACGTTTCAAAAATAGTGTGACTACTTAATAGTTTTCAAAAAAGACTCCGGAATTTTTACAGAAATTTTCATAAATTAAACGTAAAAATTTCTATCCAAAATTTTTGCATTTTTCATAAAAACAATCAAGTAATAAATTAACACTTCGAAAAGGCATGTATGGAAATTATTTTTGAAGAAATATCTGGTCTACATAAATAGAATCTATCGCGAAAATATATTAAAACTGGCGCAATCGTATTTATCTAAACAATATTATAATACGAAAATATTTGCCATCACAGGCTGATGAACAACGGGAGAGAGGGGATGGGGGGATACCGGGAATGGGTCAGAGAACCCGAAACCAGCGATAGGGAATGGTGTGTGTCATCAGTGCACGATACACCAGGGGTAACCAACCGGGGAATGATTTTTTTGTTAGGATTGAGGGTTTTTCCCTCAAAAAAAAAAAAAAAAAAATCACAGGCTGCTGATTGACTAGTGTCGTGTCATGATGACTGAAATCGTAGCTTGCGAGCAGAGTTTGATATTTATTTCTAAAAGTTAGGCAAGGAAAAAGAAAAATATATCGGGGATATAGTGATATGTTAATAATCCTTTAATCCTTAAGCATCGCTTATAATTAGAGCCCGGTTTTTTTGCTTATTTTAAGTAAATAAAAATGTAAATATGTTGATATATGGGCCATGATAAAAATTTCTATTTAAATTGATTAAATTAAAACGAATCAAAGAATAAAAAATACTAAATAGCCAAATTCTGACTCTACTTATAACAATTAAATGAACAACAAATATGAATGAAGTTGGTGTTTGTAAAAAATGAAAAGTCTAAAAAAATACTAGAAATATTACTTTTTATTATCCGAGAAGGCCGACTAATTGCAGGTCACATTTTTTAAATTAAAATTTATTTTTTAGAACAGGTAGCCTATAAAGTAACATTAATCAATGATTTAAAAAAAAAAAAGGAAATTGTGATGTCATTTAACAGTCAACGTCCTGTGTAATTTAAATGCGAAGACAGTTGATTCATTTATTTATAATAATAAGCAATAAAAGAAATATCCACAAATGAGTCAGAGTTGGTGATTTTTTTATAAAATATTTTTCAAACAATTAATTATTTATCCCCTGTAAAATTTATTATATAGGGAATATATATAAATAAAAGAGAAGTCATTCGCTTCCCCTTCCAAGCTACAAAATGGACGAGTCTCAGATACCGAAAAGACTTAAAAAAAGAACCTTTATTTTTATTAGATTTGAAGTTAATTTTAATAATCTCTTTACCTAGAATAGAGAAAGTATTGTAATCGTTCAAAAACTCGATCTCTAAATTTTGATTGTTCTTGAGGTTTTGGACCTCCTTGAAATGTAGATCAACCAAATTTTATATACGTGCCTTACAGAAAAATTACAGATCTCTATCAACTTTTGGGCTGGGCTATTTACTGCAACCGGAAATCCTACTTTACCTGGATAATTTGTATAATAATATACATGATTGGTTTAAAAGTTTATTTTGCCTGAGATCCCTCAGAGACAAAAAAAGATATTCTCTGCATATGGTATATTTGTATGTCGGTTCATGGGCTCAAGTAGAGTAAATTCAGTGGAAGTTATGAAATTTCATATTCAAGCAATAAACATAAATATCTCTTGATCATCTTGTGGTAAGGAATTACATAAAATGGCAGTGGTCTGTTAAACGTTGTTGCAACGTTAAACGGAATTTGTTTATTGAGGATAAATAAATTCTCTTTAATTAAATGCATTGTTGAAAGTTAAATAAAAGATATTACTATACCAACAGTAGTGTAAAAATAAATATTTAACTAGAAAATATTTTTGAAGCTAATTAATATTATTATTTATTCTTTTTTACAGGACTCGGTTGGTGGACCACTCCTATGGACTTTATTTTAAAAACCAAACTTATTATCGAGTAACGAATTTGGACGGCAGAATTGACAATCCGGATCATCTTTTGACAGATGATATTACAGCCTTCACATCATCAATTGCTCATTTGTACAGTCACATCACCAAACCTCTTTTTGATTGCCTTTTGATTGTGATAGCCTTAATGAGGACCAATCAACGAATGGGAGCCGCAATTATTCCAGGTTGGTTTTAATAATAAATTAAACTAATTTTCCAAAATTACAGCTTCTCATCCTGTCATAACAAGTATAATTATTATTTTAATTAAATAATTGTGAATAATTTTATAGTTAAAAAATTAACAAAAAAATTTGGATAAGAGGTTTTCGTGGAAAATTGTTCTCTTTTGCTTGGAATAGATTTCTCTTTGAAACTAAATAACAAATTCCCAGGAGTTTTATATGAATATAACGAGAGAAGAAAAAAATTCTTCAGAAACATTCATATTAATGGGTTTATTTTTATTTTACAAGTGTGACAATATTGGGGGGGAGGAGGAATTTAAACCGTAAACATGTGTGACTATTGCCCTGTCCCTTCGTTCAGAGGTAGAGGTCCCGTCACACGTACCAAAGGTCACTGGTTCCCTTCCCGCCCTCGACAACAAATATTTATTTATACTAATTATATTGGCTACCAAATAATATAAATAAATAAGAACAGAATATAAATGACCTCAGATGCCAAAAAAAAAAACAAATTAGGAATTTAAGTCTTTTTACTTTTTTTTATTTTGCCTTTTTCGGCATCTGAGACCATTTAGACTCCGTCCTTATTTATTTATATTAATTAATAGCCAATAAAATACAAATAAACTTAAACGTAGGACGGGAAGTGAACCGCTGACCTTTGGTGAGACCTCTACCTCTGCACCAGGGGACAAGGACTTTCCCAATTAGTTATTCTTTAAAGTTTTTTTAATTTACAAACTTTATTGAACTGGCTAGAAAAAGAAGTTGTTAAAGATGCTATTTCGATAAAAATATCCAAATAATATAAAAATATTTACAAGTGTAAAAAGAATACATATTTGAGGAAAATCTCCTTGGAGGCCGGAAATGGCTCATTGATTGACAACTACTGGTTTGTGGTAATATTTCGAAAAGGTTGATTGAGCGGAAATGGCTTAAGTTGGATTTTTGCCAGGACCCCTGACCTTTCAGTAAATTTTATTTTTTTAACCCTTCCATTTTAATGGTGGTTATTGTGTGAAGTGCTATTTGAAAACCATCAACTTTTAAATGGAACCTATAAAATTAAGAAAATTCTCAGCTAGGCTTGGATTTTTCCATTGATTTCCTGCATTCTCTTGCGCCCCTTAATTCAAAGCACTATTTCATGTCCTGTCTAAAAACCATTAAGATATTTATAAATAAAGTAAATCCAATATTTTTTAAAACGAAATAACAAAAAAAAAAAAAAAATTAATAAATATTATAATAGAAAATTATAAAATATAAAAAAAAACTTTCTAAATAATAACATGTTTATATAAAAATAATTTTCTTAGAGACAAAAAAAAAGATTTATTTTTTAAGATTTTGACTTTTTATATTTATGGGTCAGCAATCTCATCAATCGTTGATTCCCAATATTTAATTATTCTATTTGCTTGTAATTGATAAATAATTTTTATTCACTCTGAAGATTTCGCCATATGAGTGCTGATGAGCATTTTTATCTATATACACCTTATATATGTTATATTCTATATAATTTTCTATTGTAACATCCAACAACTCTATCTGCAAGCTTAATGACTTACACATTGAATCTGCATATACTGTAAGTCATTATTTTAAATTTACTTTGTATAGTTGTTGTGTTTTTAATTTTATTGCTCATTTCAGCCCTACTGTCTGATGTTGGCATAACAATAAATATTTTTTAGTCCCCACCCATTCGCCGAAAGGTGAAAGGTGACATTGTTGAGGATTCAAATCCATTTTTTTAGAAATTGATTTATTTATTCTAATTTAGAATTGTAATATTCCGTTACATAAAAAAGAATAAAAACTCTTGAAAAAAATTGATAATAATATTGACGTAAGAGAATTTTTTAAGCTTATTATTTTTGTTTAATAAACATATTTAAATTTTTTAAACTTTTGAAGATCTCAAATCTTTTCCACAGTATATCAAATAAATACAAATCTATAAAAAGATCTTTTAGGCTTTTTGGCTCCTTCCCAAAAGAATGACGTTATGACCTCCATCTTAATTCAAAGGTCAGGAACAAATAGTATATAACTAACTCCTTGCCTCGTCACTGTTGTTAGTAATAAATTTCTATATGCCTCACCCAAAATGTGAAAGACTTTCACTGCTGAAACCGAATCTCTAAAATGACTTGCGCGAAATGAGAGTGAAATTACGACTATCAGTGAAAGAATTTTTTAAGAAAAAAATATTATGTATTTGTTATTAAGAAGACAAATATGAAAGGCAAAAATTAAAAAGAAATATAAAAAAGAGAAATGGTGTAAAGCTCTTTTATGAGGGCTTCCTACTGTGGGCGTGTGGCGACGCGATGTTTTTGAATTACGTCAAGAGCAGGCATCACCTCCTAAACCTA
>JAAAKE020134170.1:0-14063 GCA_010014785.2 Anisolabis maritima | reverse complement strand
AATCAATCAATCAATCAATCAATAAAACATTCTAGAAACCTGTCTTTTATTTTTTGTAAAAAAATTTTTATTCATTTTTTTTATAAGGTTATAAATTTTACTCCGATAGCACAGTCATTCGTTTAAGTGCCCTTATGGTTTCTTAGAATCGTTGATTGTTTTCTTTTAACAAAACTCGGTCAATGGGCCTCCAAATCAGCTGATTCATTTAAAAATCCTGAACACGTAAGAATATATTTGGTATATCAGTTTAAATATTCAAAAAATAATAATAATAATAATAATGCAACATTATTATTTTTCCCGATTGTGTTACGGTGAATTTTTGAGGTTGGTTTTTGAGAATTTTTTCCAAGGGGTGGAAGTGTGACAAATTTAAATATTTATAAAAATATTTTAATTTAGAAATTAAAGACATATGTAATCATGTACAAAATGATAAATGATTTTATCTATTTTATTTTTATCTTTCTAGAGTTTTGATGGAGGTGTCCCTTTAGTGTGTATAATATTTAATTTGTGAGTTGTCTTCTTTCATTTATAAAATTAACGCTTAATTGCAAAAAAATTTTATTTTCCACCAGTATTCCATTTTTCTTCTCTTTTTTATACTTAATTATTTTTTCCAACTCTTAAACATTTTAAGATAATAAATGACAATAAAAATAACTCTTAAAAGTAATTAACAGTCATCGACCTCGACTAAATGGCTCGTAAAGCAGAGGTCCTTCGGAAATCTATAGACAATATCCACCCTCTGCATGGAAAGTTTTGAAATTAGCAGAAAGATAAGGCCAAGTTAGTGTCCATTTTACTTCTGGCGATTTCACCTAAATCTGCAGTGGTTAAAACAAGGAAAGGAGGACCTCAAGGTCACTACCCTAAAATGACTATCTACGATAAAAACAAAAAAGGTCATTTTATACCAAATAGTTTACTTTAGATGGTGATTTATTAGTAAAGGGAGAAAGTAAAAACCTAATTAATAATAAAAAAAATAAGCCAAATTGACTTATAAGACAAATATTGAGCAACAATACATCTGGATTCAAATACTAATTAAGTTTTATTTGATCCTAGACGTTTTATATTATTTTTATTTCTATTTCCACGCAAAGGGTTGAAGGCCTATTTTACTATTATTAAAAAATAATATCTTTATAACTAAACCTAAATAACTTTCATTTGTTTTATTAAAATATTGAAAAGGGTTATATTGGCCAAAGGAATTACAAATAAAACCGGCCCCGAATTTTAATGTTATATGCTTTTGATATGTTTTTTAAGCCATGAATACTATGAATATCCAATAATAAATATTATATTTTCAGATGCATAAATTTAAAAAAATTCCTCTCTAATAAAATATCATCAATGATCTCAAAGGATTAATTTCAAAAACTACCGCCCGATGTGCCTATATGTTTTATGTTTTATTTATTTTAACATACATATTATATTATTCTAATTTGTTTATTGTTTGATTTATGGACAGAGCATTATGTAATCATGATATTTAAGTGAAAAAGATATTTTTAGTTAACAACTTCCATTAAAAATAAAAAACAAAAAAACAAAAACAAATATATAATAATTGGCAATTCAATGTATTTGAAGTATCCATCAGTGCATTAAAACATCGATTTGATTGTACGACATACGATTATTATTGTGAGTGAAAAAAATAAAAAATAGTCAATAAAACAAATTCTATAAAAAATTATCCCCCCACAATATTGTTTCCTCTCATTTGTGTTTACCATACTTATTGTTTAAATTTAATTAATTAATTAATTAATTTTCAAAATGCGCATATTTATTTTCTCATAAGCTGAAGTTCAAATACTGCTGAACTTCAAATTGGTAATCCCGAGGATAGAAGTGTGAAAGACGCTCTAAATAAAGAAGACTTTTGAAAGCCATTATTTCTAGTAAAATAAGAACAAATATTTTACAAAGCTTATTAGATTTTTCAGGATCATTTGATCATTTTATAGAGAATGTTTAAATTAGATTTAAATCGGTTTAAAAATTTTTAAACAGCGCTTGTCCCTTGGAGCAGAGATAGTGGTCTCGCTCGCCGCTCCAAAGGTCACTGGTAATCTTCCCGTTTTTGAAAGACTCAACTTTTTTTAAATTATATTGGTAACTAATTAAATAAATATTGAGTCTAAATGGTCTTAGAAGCCTAAAAAGAATTAAAACAAATAATAATTTGTCTTTTTCGAGATATGAGGCCATTTAGTCCTTCGTCCTTATTTATTTATATAAAGTTATAAAAAAAAAATTATTCAGAAATTACTGTTGTATAGTTAGAAAATTTTCAATCTAGAAGAAATTAATAACGTTTTGGCGCCAGTCATGTTTCTTGGAGATGCAGATTTATTTTATTCTGTTGATGTATTATCAGAAAAATATTTTAAAATTAAATTGTTTTTTTTTTTCAGTTATAGGGATAGAAGTGAAGGGCAAAACATCAAAAATGTATATTTTTTATTTCTGAAAAATTCTAATTTTCCTTTCTCTTAAGAAATCTTTTGAAATTTGTTCTTTAAATATGATGGAATCTCAAAGGGGAATTTTATGAATAGCTAAAAGAACTTGGTCAACCATACTTATTTATAATTTTAATCTAATTAAGTATAAATTTTTCTGAACAGATGAGTTGGAGAGTTGATGGTCACATAAATGTGGAAGTGGATTTTCATTTCGAAAAATGCTTGTGTGCGTTCTAAAAGAGAGAAAGAGAGGGACGTTTCGGCCGGGAGGTGTTTTGTAGCCGAGCACCGGGCCGCTTAATTGAAAGAAATTAATTTGACGCTGCGGCGGCGATCCATCTTCCCCTGGGCAGCCCTCACCTCTCTCCCTCCCTCTCTCTATCTCACTTGCACGCGTGAGCGTCCCGCTTTCTCTATCTCTTTCCCACCCATGGCCGAATTTTTCCTTCCTGACCCATGGAATCTCTCTCTCTCTCTCTCTCTTTCTCTATCCTTTAGCTCACTGCAGAAAGAGAAAAGGTTGCGAAATCGCGCATTCTACCCTTAGATCGACTCATCTCAACCTCTTATTTTATCTATATAAATAAATTTAACATTCTATTTGTTACATTGAAAAAAATTTCGTGGGGTTTTATAATTGAAAGAAAAATAAATATGAAGCTATTTTAGAAAAATGCAGGTTCTTTCTGTCCAAACACGGTTGGCGTAAGGATGGATGATCCAATTAAGATGAAATTTTATAAATGATTTTAATTAAAACCTGCGACAAAATTTAGCCTAAAATATTTTATTATATATCATTTCCTTTCAGAAGTCATATGACAATGTAACTATAAATATAAATTAATTTATGATGATGCATTTGTATCATTATTTATAGTATGTTGAAGGAATTTTTTATTCTATTCTTTTCATTTTTTGTTCGGAATTCAATTTAGCTTTTTACATCAATTTATTTTGGAAGGACTCAAATTTTCTCTGGAAGGTGTTATCACATATTTTCTCTAATGGATTGGATAATTAAAATATCCTGGTAGCTAA
The DNA here is from genome assembly GCA_010014785.2 of Anisolabis maritima. Lineage (NCBI taxonomy): Eukaryota > Metazoa > Arthropoda > Insecta > Dermaptera > Anisolabididae > Anisolabis > Anisolabis maritima. The sequence continues at coordinate 10,524 of JAAAKE020134170.1, read as the reverse complement.
TGTCTAATTAAAGAATTATTATAATTGAAACTTTCATGATTATAAATTTAAAAATTTTTTATGAAAACAAAAAGAATTTTAAGTTTTAATCCTTATTTTATTTAAAAAAAAAAAATCGTTTCCAGCCTCACTTTTGAACATGTAAACCTGATGACACTTGATAAACCAATGAAATAAGAATAAGCAAAATAATTTTTTTCTCACTGAAATTAATAAAAGGCCAAAAAAAAATTTTTTTTAATAAAAATAAAAAATATCATAAAATAGTTATTTTATTTATTGCTGTAAAGAAAAATTCCCCTACATCCTCCCCAACTGAAAATCGAAGTTGAGATATTTAATTTCTGATAAGTGAACTATAGTTATTGATATAGTTTAATTTAATCCTGTCTTTGTATCAGGAGACAGGAATCTTTTTGAACCAAAGAGCAATTGAATATAAATTCAAATTTGAGAGGTGCAACTTTAATTCGATTTTTTCTGTTGACTTAAAGTTGCAGTTAGATCAAACCTACAACCATTGACAAATAAATGTTTGCTATTAATTCAGAATTTCCAGATAACACATACCATGAATCTTTTAATTGCATTTTGCGGCATTTTATTCCCAATCCCTGGTTTATGGGAATAATTTCATTAAGATATATTAAATTATATATATATATATATATATATATATATATATATATATATATGGGTCTATGAAATAATTTATAAACTACTCCAGCTGAAAAAATGTACCACAGCCGAGGGTCGATCCCGGATCTCTCAGTTTGTAGCGTATTCAGAGATCCGGGTTCGACTCCCTGATATGGCATATTTTTTCAGGTGTTTTATGTTTTTAATTCATTAAGATATTTTTATGTCATAAACATTCCAAATTATTAATGTGAAATAATATTTCTATTATTTATAAAGTACAGGGAAAGTATATATAATTTCTCTATAACTAAAATTTCAAACAATACCACTAACTTAATAAATATATTATATAATATTAAAAAATACATCAATTAAAGAAAGTTTAGGTAATAAAATAGAAAAATTATATATAAGAATATAATTTATAACCAATAGAAAAACTAGGTTGAAATTTTAATATTTCATTAGATATATTTATTTTATTATAAGCTCACAAAAAGCTCATTTATATCTCTTCTATTGATTATATTAATTTATTATTTTTTCCATATTTGTAAATGTTTACGAATGAATTTCACAAGAGTAAGTGAAAGAATATAAACCTTCAGTCAGAGAGCAATTACAAAAAAAAAAAAACATTGAGATTTGTGATCTGTTTTAAGTGTTATAACTTCTCACATAAATTTTCCGATTTCTCGTTAATTAACATAATTGTTAATTTGTATTGCTTTTCCATTCCCTTTTTTACCTGTTTTTTTTTTTTTTTTTTTTTTCTTCAAATGAAATCGATTTTTTGTGAGTTCTTAAAGGTTTCTGAATGCGGCATTTTTTAATAGAATCGAGGATATCCGTAAATGTCCGTCTTTCCCCACTAAGTGACCTTTCCTTTTCTCTTTAATAAAGTTCATTTCTATTTCTCCCTAAAGCTAACGATATTCTAATTATAAAAAAAAATAATAATAATCAAAAAATTATCTAAGGATAGAATTAAGAAGTAGAAGAAGTACTTTCTAAACTAAATTTTTGAATTATGAATCACTTAAAACCCCCACCCCCGGCCGAGAGATTAGGTATTGACATTGTCAATATTGATAATCGTAAAAACCAAGGGGTGTGCGTTCGGATGTCAGGCAGTCCGATGAAAATTTATTTGAATTATTTGGATACCATTTGATTTAAATAAATATATCTGGATCGTATATTATTATTATTATAAATATATCATATATCGAGTAAAGTCTATATGACCTCAGATGCTAAAAAAAATTTTTTTTAATTATAAATTTTTAGTTTTGCAAGACTTGGTGTGTGGACCTTGTGTAAATAAATAATAAAATAAATAAATAAATAAATAAAATTTTTAATTTTTAATCCAGTTTTTGGGATATAAATATTTAAACCTACTAAATGATATAAATATAAAAAATATGGCGGAATAATATGATCTTTTTTTTTTTTTTTGTCTTTTTTCGGCATCTTAGGCCTTTTAAACTCCGTCCATATTTATTTAAACCAATTGGTAGCCAATATAATACATTTTAAATAGAAATATGGATAGCGAGCCTAAGGCGCCTAGATTGTTAGACAACAATCATTTCAATAGAACCATGCAGGGCCCAAAAAAAGGGGATAAGCGGATTTATTATTTAAATTAAGTAAATATAAAGACCTTTTAATAAACATTCAATTATTATTACAATTTTAAAAATTATTATAGATGGAACAAATTTACTCATTTAATCAGCTCCAGAAAATTAAATCATAATTAAGTTTATAGGTTAAAAAATCTTTAATATAAAAATTCTCATTAAAGAAAACATAATATTAATCTTATGTGAAAGACAAAAAAAAAAAAGGACACCACCCCCTTCACTTTTATAAAATTACAATTTCAGGAAGAAATTTGACTCATGCCTTTCCATTCACTGATTCAATTAATGTCGAAAGAATTTTGGCGAGGATTCTGACTCTTGTGTGCTTAGTTGTGGGCAAAAATATGGATTCGAGCCGAAGACATGGAAGCTGGCGGTAGGTGGGGGAGTGCGATAAGACGAGGCCAACGGCGGAGGAACCCACTCTCCGACCACAACCACAACCAACAACCAACAAACCACCCCCGCAACCCCAACCGCCGCCGCCGGATCCATTTTGTTAATTGCAGACCGTCGCCGACGGCCTTAACCACTGCAGCAACCAACACACACACATTTTGTATTTTTCTTCCCTTCTAGAATAGAGTTCATATAAGAATCCAACAACGATAGCAGATAATATACAAATGCTTGGCTCTCTCTCTCTCTCTCTCTCTTCTCTCCAGAATTAAAAGCGCAGTCTGCTGTTCCCATCTGATGCAGGCCCAATAGCTAACAAAGTTTAATTGAAGATTCAACCCGACGTTCAAACAGAGAAAGTCAATAACAGTCTGATTAATTAATGCAAATTTATTATTATTGCTGGACGATATTAAATGCTAAACTAATTGCTGATACATTTTAATGCATCACATGACATAGACTCACACATACAATTCTTTAATAAAAAAAACCTCTTTACATAAATAAAATTGTTAGTTAGGGGGGGAGGGGATGTGACTATCCAGGATGTTTTCAGTTTTATATTCGTTTCGTATGGGATACTTTATTGAAATTAAAGCCTGTTTTTTTTTTTTCTCTCTCCTTTTTATAATAGCCTATGAATGATTAAAGTCAAATTTAAATGTTTATTATTCACGCTCCTATTATATTATATATTACAAATATTTTTTGATCCTAAATTTACTGAAGTCAATTGGAAAGGAAACTATCAATGGATGGAATAATTTTCTTATCATTTAACATACATTTTCCATGTCAAGACATTACATAATATACATATATATATATATACATATGCTGAAATTAGTTACTGCTGGAACGTAGAGAATCCAAATACCTTTATTTTGCTTAATCAATAAAAATTTCTTACCACTCTATTTTATTTCTAAACAAAGTTTAGGGCTTTTATTCTAAAATATATAAAGTACCATATTAGCAAGTGGTGTGACTGTACCTCCACCCTGAGGCCGATGTCAACCTTGTCAACCTTAAAAGCTAAGTGTGGAAAAATTAATTTAAACCAAATGGCTGGATAAGTTATCATAATTATGAAAGAAGAAAATTGTTTAAAAATAAAAAAAAAAGAAATTTTTTCATTGGAGTTTTAGAACAATGGTTCCCGACCGCCGGTGGAAGGTCAGCAGAAAAATAGCACTATTTAAAAAATTTAATTTAAATTAAGTTTTTAACACGAATATGGCTTATTAATAATATATTGTCGCTAATTGATTCAAATTTTTACATTTATTATTATAAAGAATGGATATTATTTATTTCAGATTGTACTTGTTTAATGTAAAAATTTATTTATTTATTATTTGAGAAATTTTTTCTTTAAGATCTTATCGGTTTTAAAAAAATGTTACGTCATTTGGTGGTCCGCCGAACAAAAAAGATTGGAAACCGCTGCTCTAGAACATTGTTTTTAAACATTTTAGGTTGGCGCATCTAATAAAATCAAAACAAGTTATGCTGAAATTGGTTGGAGTTTGGTGGCTGAAAGGTAGGCAACCAAAAATAACCAACCACTAAGTTTTTTCAATTAATTGCTCCAGAGCTCCTCTAGACTGGACCAAGCATGTATTAATTTCCAGGGAGATTTCACAACTAGGTATGCGTAATCCGATTTAGAGGAGCTTTGGAGCAATTAATCGAAAAAAAAACCATTAATGAGTTGATATTTTGGGTTTCCTGCCTTTCAGCAAGCAAAAAAATGGAATTGATGCATACTCCAATTTCTCATAAATTTAAATTCATAATAAAATTTATTACTAATTAATCAATAGTAATGTAGGTTTATATCTATTTATGATTAAAATAATCATAATTTTTTAATAGGTTTTTAATTTTAGAAAGATAAAAAAAAAAGGTCAGGACATCCGAAATATGAGCTAAAAAATTCTCTTTTTTTTTTTTAAATGAAAATAATATCCTTTAAAGCGTTTATCTCTTAAGTCAAATTATGATATAGACACTTTTAATGTAGTACATATTTTTTCTGACTCATATATACTCTTTCCACGCATTTGTTCAATCAAAAAAAAAAAGCCTATTAATTCCAAATTAATAAAAAAAGACAGATTAGAAATAAAAAATGTTTGTAATTTATATATTCCTCTGGCACAAGAGTCATTAGTCAAGTCTAATTATACGAGTCATGTAGCTACGTATGTATTGTCACTTTAGATGACTGATAACGATAAAGGGAGATTACAATCAGCTGATAGCATTTATGAAAACGGTTAGACATATTTTTTTACTTCACTTTCATATTTTATAGGTTGGCCGTTTTGTCTCTTAATTAGTTCATTAAAAATTACTTACAATCATTTAAAAAAAATTTAAATTAATATTTATAATCTTTTTTTTTTTTTAGTTAAGAAAATTAATACTTAGAATAAAATAAATTAATCTAGATCGTGTTTTGCGAATAAAATATATTATCATCTTGTTTTTTTAGAGTCAAAAAGTCAAAGGATAGATAAAGGGGATAAATAGTGGTCAGAGTAGAAAAGTTTGCAAATTAAAAGTTTTTACTTTAAAAATATACTGGCAAAAATCAAAATCCAAGAATGAAGAGAAAAAGGGGGGGATCAGGGGTGAGTTACTTAACAGTCAATAGAGGGTGGAGCGAAGGCAAGAAAATAGACGTTAATATTTACTTTTAATTTATAGTGAGTAGATTTGGCCAGGAGGATAATTCAAGATTACGAATATCTCAAGCAAAATAAAATAGTTTTTTTTTTTTTGTAAAAATATAGTTTTTCATTCAAATCAATAAAATTCACGGAGTACGTTATCGCCATTTCCATCAAGGGAATATCTGTGGGGTAAAGAATTGCTCCTTAATTGATTATTTATTTAATAAAATTCACGTTACGAAATTTATTTATGGATTTATTTGGAATACGTGGTGGTTTTCAAATTATTCTATATAAGATGTTAAATCACCAACTAATACAATGAGGCGCATAAATTCTGCGAATCACGCAACCCAAATGACAAATGGTAGTAATTGATTTTTCGATTAATTGCTACAAAACCGTTCTAGACCTGACCACGCATGCGCAGTTGTTATTTTCAAGGGAAGGTCTGGAACAATTAGTCAAAAAGTTCATTAGAAAAATTTATTATCTTGGTTGCCTGAATTCCAGCAAGCACCTCTTGGCATATGTCTGACCAAAGTGTTTCTACAGTGATTCTTCAGATGATATCAAGAAATCATAGAAGCAATAGAACAATCTTTCAAAATAGCAAATATCAATATCTGAACCATGCTCGAGTATCTACATTTCAAGAAAGAATTTTTAAGATTTTTATTGTAAACACGTTATTTTAATTGAACTTTATTACTTTCTCTAATCTATCTACGTAATGTATAGTGAGAAAGTATTGCGTTCTCAAAAAAAATCGATGACGAGTTTTTTTTTATTTGACATTTTTTTTGTAATATGTTATTTTTAAATTTTCTCTTGTATTTACTTATTTGTAGAATGTTATTTTGTATAATTTTATATATTATGGGCGATAGCCCCTGGATTGGAACTTAATAAATTAAATAAAAGAATAATTTTGAGAAGAGGGTAAAATTAAATAAGAGAAAGTAAAATAAGTATTCTTATGATTTTCAAAGTTTTTTTGCTACTCTATAATGATTTGATATCGCCAAATCAGGAATAAAATAAGTATTAGGAAAAGTTGAATGTATATTGGCTGGGGGCAGGTGTGAAGCATGAAATGATGTGTTACGGAGTGGGCACTACGCTGGCTATGGGGTGGTCAAGCAATTGTCTTGTTTGTGTGCAACAGACAGAGTTTCTCTGCCGGAAGGGAGCACTAAAGCGAGAGCGCGTGACCAACATGAGAAAGAACAGCCGGGGAGGGCCGCCTGGCGCTTATCTTAACAAGTGTTCCACCCCCCTCCTCCACCCCCTAAACGGGAAACCGACCCTCTCTCTGCAACACAACCACGACAAATACGCCACTCCTATCTAACCGCTTAGTTTTTTTTATCATCATATGAAAACTATAGGGGTGACTTTTTGAAAACAGTCTCTTTTTTTTTTTAATCTAAAAAATAAGATTAACACGACAATTTTAAAATTCCAAAAATCTCTCTAATAATATATATATATATATTCAACGAATGTTTTTAAATGGTTAAAAATAATCAGGCCAGCTAGGTTTTATTTTATTTGTTCTTTAAAATACTAATGGATTAAAGGCATTCTGCGAGATTCATATTTGTCATAGGAATTTAATTCTAATATAAAAAACAGGAAAACATCCTGATAAATTCTGAAAGCGCGTCCGAAACGTCAACATATTTCAGAAAATAAAACGGAAAAGTGTTTATTTTTCTAATGTTACGACAGTCGTTATGAACAACAAAGTATATTTTTTTTCTGTTTTAGCATAAGATATCATGAATAAATTATATTGCAATAATAATCAAACAGAGGCTGATTAATCCATTCGGTTAAAGTAAACTTTTGAATTAAATATGTAGAGAAGATTGCTTCAAAGATTTCGAGAAAACTTTAGCGGGACAACACTTCCATATTATTATCCCCATTCGGGCCCTATATCAATAAGGTCTGCCCCTAGGTCCGGTCACCTCCTCCCCTTTGAAATAGTCATTGGAGTGAGATTTCATGTGAAAAATTGGCCTGGTTTCCCCCTTGTATAAGTTTAAAAACAATTTTCACAATAATTGAGACTCGCTCAATTAAAGGGGAGGGAAATTTCAAATATAAAGTTTTGAGCTTTAAGAGTGGATTTATAGACCTCGTGATACCCCAATCCTTTTATAAAAATCCGAATGATATTTCCGCATAAGGAAATATAGGTATATAAAATTTTGAAGAAATTAAATAAAATTAATTGCAGGTTCTGACCACGCTTCAAAGTCTTATAAATCTTCAACTTAGGATAGATGTTTCAAAAATGCAGCTTGTTTCAACAGGCGAGATCACTTGCATCCCGCAAACAACGGGCAAAGATAATAATTCCAACTGGGCTATTAATTCTTACTTTCACCTCGTGCGTTGAAGATCTTAACAGATAACGTTAAGATCCCTAACAGAGGGAAATGACCTCATGGTCCAAGCGTCAAACAGTAAGTGAGAACGTGCGTTCTCAAAGTTTTGAGACCAGCAATACAAAGTGAAACTAGCTGCAATTCTGAGTACTTCAGCGAATTTAGCGCCTCTATCGGACTTGGTCCATAATAAACAAATTTTATCAAAAATAAGATTAAGAATTTGAAATAATTTAATAAATAAAAAAAAAAAAGAAATATATTTAACGAAATTTCTCAAATTAAAAATTATTAAATCATATAAAACTATTAGCGATTGTATCTTTCAACAGTTGCCAGAAACTGTCGACTGTCGGTCTAACAGCGAATGGAAGTATAATTGAAAAGAGGGAAGTTTAAACTTAAACATCCCTACTCCAAAATAGTCAAATTTTGGGTTGTACTCTTCCTCTGAAAAATATTCTGACGTACCTGTAAAAAGGATAATTTAAAATACTATAAATCTTATTCTTAGGTATTATCAGTATTTTTACAATCTATGTCCAGTCTTTTAAATTGAATATAGCATAATTAATAAGTGTGCTAGAATTTTTTATTAAAATAGCCAAGTAATATCTGTTCCAAAATTCATATTGTATAGGCTATTTATTAAATTTCCATTATTTAATAATATTTTTAATTTTTTCAAAAATTAGGTCATTTTTTCTGTTAAAAATTTTTAGAATAACTAATGAGATTCTGAGAACAAAAATCAACTGATTTTTTTTTTATCGAATCAATGTTTTTTTTTTTATTTTATATTTTTGTTTGTTTTACAAAATTCAAGAATTTTTTCATTCATTTTTGTCATCTTTAGCAGAATTACCTAGACAGACAGCCAGTCTTTTTTACTACCACTAATACTCTGGGTGTTGTAGTCGCTCTCTTTCCTTTTTTATTATATTTTTATATAAAAATTGTTGTTAGCTGGATGGAAAGTCACGTGCTTTATATATGATGAAACCTTCCCTGGTCTCTCACCCTCCACCCCCCAGTCAGGAGAGTTGCTATGGAAACGCGCCCCAACTTTTTCCTCTCCCTCTTTCTATCTCTGTATTTAGGCTACACATATATATATATATATATATATATATATATATTCAGGGACAGAAATTTCCATCTTAACTCTCCAGTTCTCTTCTTTTCTTTCTTATTCGTTGTCGTCGTTGTCGATTTTAACCCTCACCTCAGTCATAGCCTTCACCCTCTCTCACATACTCCTCTCTCTCTTACTCCCGTATTTTTTTATCCCACCCCTTCCCCACCGTTTTCTTTATTCGAGTTTTAATGAGACGCGCGCAAAAGCTCCTTTTTTCCTCTCTTTTTCGATTTTTTTCATCCCCTCCCCCATCGTCTTCTTCGTTCCTCTTTTCTTTCTTTCTTTCTTTCTTAAGCAGTCACCCCCTTGAAATGCGAATTGCAAGCAGCGGCGCATATAGAATAGAAAAAAAAAACGAGGGTGAGTGGGTGAGGGAGTTCACCATATAAATGAAAAAAGTTTTCAATTTGTTTACGAACAAAAATTATTTACTATAATGAATTTTGAAAATTATTAAGTTGACCTAGACCAGGGTCAAAACTTTTTCTATCCCAAAATGAAGACTGCTGATTTCTTGGATGATTTTCTAATCTTTTTTATATTACTAAAAGCAAATAAGGAAGTGAGAATTTTAAAAATTAACTTCTATAAGGGATTTTTTGGCAATTGTTAACATAATTCTCTTAATTTATTATATATAGGCCTATATATATATTTTTTTTGCATTTCTACTCAATTTTGGCTGACAAGGTCAATTTTGTCACGCATGAGGATGAATGAAACAAGTAAAATATGAAATAGGGGAATGTTGTGAAGCCGTCAAGTGACAAAGAAAATGCTTTTTTAGGCGTTTAAAGCATCATCAGGCCTTGCTGAAAAATGTATTGGAGAACATAAATTTATTAAGCAGAATAACTAATTTTAGTTTATATAAATATAAATATATATAATTTTTTTTTTTTTTTTTTTTGTTCTGGAGAAGAAATTAAAAATGATATTACTGATAATTTTTACAACTCATTTTAAAATATACAAGTTCTAATTATTCCCATTTCAATTTATTTAACTTGATTATCTATATATTTATTTTTATTTTTATTCGCAAAGGAAAGAAATACCCAATGATAAAGGGAAATCGATCGGCTAAAAGAGTTTTTTGTCACTTGATGTCTTCACAACACTCTCCTATCCTCCTGGAATATTCGGACTTCATCATGGCATCATACATTATATATATATTAAAATATTTGCTCTTAAGACTATTAATTTCGCTATAAAATTCACCGCTAAAACATTTTCAGGTCCTCTTGCAAGAAGGAACACAACGAAAGATGAAGAACTTTGAAAATAATAATTGTATATACAATTTATTATTTAGAAATTTCTTTATCAAGACAAACAATGGACAACGAATGGGTGATCCTTTACAATCTTGGTGGTGGACCTTAGTGCAGAGGTAGAGGTCTCGCCTCATGTACCCAAGGTCAGTGGATCGCTTTCCTTCCTGAGAGACAAAAATTTATTTATATTGTATTATATATATATCAATTAATATTGATTAATAAATAAAGACGGAGTCTAAATGGCCTCAGATGCCGAAAAAGACAAAACCTTATTAGAATTTTTGCTTTAATCTGTTTATTTTGGTTGCTGCTTAGTTGGTACTTGTT
>JAAAKE020134159.1:0-14064 GCA_010014785.2 Anisolabis maritima | reverse complement strand
GGTCGTTACAGGTATATTTATTATAATAAGTCATCATAAGACTTCATTCTCCCATTTTCTTTTATTCTGCATAATGTATTAATATTGAAAGATGATCCAAAACTTCTCATATTAATTTTTTTTTATTTGAAAAAATAGTATTGTCAAAGTGTTAATTTGATTTTTTTATTAACTATTTTTTAGCAAACAAGTCAATCATGTATGCAGTTGGGTAAAAAATGGCCAAAAGGAATGACGACACTCGTTCTGAAAGGGCCGCGAGTTTTTCATATTGGGGAATGTGGACAACATCACCGAAAAGCCGATTGTGCGGCGGCCAGCACTGTTGCTAAGGTCCTTTTTTAAATGTATTTATGATATAACTTAGGGCCTTATCAGCAAAAGTCATTGATCCTATCTGCTAGTGAACGGGTTAATGAAGTTCCTTAACCCACAACAGATGACCGAACTCTAAACTAAATGAATTATAGATATAAACCTGATCAAGATTCTTTTCTCACTGTAAAATCCCATCAAATCTGACAAATAGTTTTGAGTTTCATACAAATAAGATTGTGAAACCCATCTCAGAAAAATTTTATGAGTCATTACCTGACACATCAATAATGCGTTGGGATTTATAAGCATTGCCGTAATGAGGGCGAATCGAAAGAAGCACATTTATTTTATTTAGGTTTGGGAAAATTTAACTTATTCGATTTTTCAAAGTTTAGCTATTTTTCAATTAGTGGGACGCAAATTCCCTTACGACTAATTCTTTATATCCTCTTTATGGTTCTTTATAAAAGACAATGTTTAATTACAGATCAATAGAACAGAAGAATTGAATTGAATTCTTCTTTATACTACTTGTCGATGGGGATTTCAGAATTTTCAAAAATTAATTCATGCCCAGGAAAGTTTTTATTCTACTAATACAATAAAAAATCTGGTGTTACGGCCAAACATCACACAATTTCCCTTACGAAGTAAGAGAAAGTTGTATGATGTGCAGCTGTCAAACCAAATCTTTTGCGCCGCCCCCTAGGTAGCCGGTTCGCAATTTTATACTGTATTGATTGTATTGAATATATAGGTAAGTGAAAGGATCTAATTTCCAAAGCCTTCTAAATAATATCTGTTTTGAAATGGATAAACATTAAGTGGTACCTGATGGTTCCGTAGTTCTTTTTTCTCTATTTTATTAATAATATAATATTATTTGCTAAATATTCGAAGAAAAAAACTATGCATTATTTAATGTTTTAATGATAATTACAGGTCCAACACGTTCTAAAATTGGCACGCAGACATATCTACCCAGCCAGGTTGATCGTTTCAACAGCAGTTGGTGGTCCACGACGAGCAGGATCTTCAGGACAAGGGAAGGCAGGAAAAACAAGAAAAGGCAATGGTGGTTGGGGAGACCCACGAGATCACCTCCTATGCTTGGCAATCAGTGCCAATGCATCCCAAGAACTAGAATCTTATCAAAGCTTGACTTCCACGTTGCCAGCTACACTCTAGTCCGAGCACATACATTAATTACATAATTACTAACTCTATCACATCAATCACTTCAGCCTAAAAAAAATTCATGTTAGATTTTTCGAATTAGGCACCCATCCCATTAATCTTTACTAGAGATTATTTTTTTACTTTCTCTTTTCTTTTAATAGATCTTTTTATTTTATTATTTTTATGTGGTGCTCGAAAACAAGGTGATCCAGATATCATTTTTTTTTATATATATATTTTTAAATATTTCTTTGAGCATAATTATTATTTTTTAAGGAATTTGTGGCTGTATAATTTATTATGGGTCCAAAATAAATCAAAATAGCCAATCAAATTTTTTTTCTAGGCACACAAACCCTGGAGGACAGAAAGAAATTTAATTGAAAATTTTGATTTATTTTTTATCACTAAATTATTATTTTTAATAAATTATAAGAATATTTATTAAACGTTTATATATTATATGTTTATATAAATAAACTTTATCTGCTTAGCCTTGAGCTAACAGGAAAGTTAAAAATCTCATTAAATTTTTAAATTATAAAGCTAAAAAAAAAATATTTTTTATTAATTTTATCTTAATACTAACATCTCAGGGTGAAAATTGAATATCTTCTATCTTTTTAAAATGAAATTATTTTATTATAATCTGTATATATCCATAAAATTATGTAAAAAAAGAAAGGATTTTGTTTTAAATGTTTTATTTAAAAAAAAAAAAAAAAAAAATAGTTTGGAGTGTCGATTATTGACCAAAGGAATTCTCGCTTATTGATTTTTTTTTATAAATCTAAACTCTAATTGAAACACCAAAAAAAAATACTCAAATCTAATTTTTTTAATGGACTATTATTAATATATAGAAAAAGAATATAATTTTATGTTAATAATAAATGATAAGCCATATTTGATACTCTCTCTTATCAAATAATTCATAAAAATTTCACTAATTGTCCAATTATATATTCTCTTAGAAATAATAATTAACTCTCTTACAATAAATAAATAAATAACTAATGAATGCAAGCAGATTCAGAAACTTTTATACACTATTCCATCCTTATATATATATATACCCTATTATATATATAAAATTATATCTGAATCATCCTGTATTTTTTTTAATTCTATATATTAATAATTTGTGGGATTATTTTATTATAAAAGTCAATCTTTTTTCTTTTCATTCTCTCCTTTCTTTTTTAAATTTAAAAAAAAAAAATTCTCATTACTGATGAAGAGAGATCGATTCATTTTTTAATAAAATAAGTTCTTAACGATGATCAACAATTTTTATTTTGCCACTCAATTCATATTCAGTCAGGATAATTTTTGAGAAAAAAAAAAATAATTAAGACTAAAAGAATTTATCTAATGTTATATAATATTAATGTTTTTTTATTGCAGGAATTTTTTGAATGCATAATTCTAAGTGCCCTTCTCGCTCCCAAAATCAGTTTCCGCCTAACAGCATCGAAACTTGCAACAATATATTTGTAAGATTAATACGGCAATATTGCCAATATTAGAGCAATAATTCTTTACAATATTATAGTAATGATGGAAATCAATATTACATCAAATATTGTAGAAACATTGGTAATATTAAGTAACGTGGTGACATTTTAACAATAATGCTCGAACAGTGATTTGCAATATTGCTATAATATTAGCAACTCAATATCACTTCTATATCTGCAATATTGCAATGAGCACTGTAGGGTAAATATTGGAGCAATATTGAATTGCAAGCTAGAAAAGCGGTCTTATTGCAGCAATATTGTAAAAATGTTTCCACATATTGCGAGCTATTTTACTGCAATTTTCTGTGCTGTAGGTCACAACTTTCATTTATTTCGGGGGAATAACAAAAAATTTCAGTTCCAAATGAACTTGTGTAGCGCTTATTTTTTTCTACTTATCAATTTATTTTTTAAATAGCAAGAGAAATATTTCTTCGACAAACAAATATGACAACTTGGCTTATTTGGAAAAATTCCTGCATAAATTTTATTTAAGTTAATAAATATTATCTCATAACGAATTTATATTTTTCCTATTAGCTTGAATTTGGCCCTATTTATAATTATATATATATATTATATAAATATAAATACATAAAAAAAGGCCATTTAACCAAACTAGTCGATTTGGATAATTTTTTTTTTTTTTTTTTTATAGGTATAAAATTCTTTTTAAATATAAATTTTTTATTTTAATAGTTATGTAAATATTCTAATAAAAAAATGTGAAACATTGTACATAATTAAGAGATTTCATTAATATATTTTGATTTCGTTTTAATTATAAAGTTATCTTTATAATAAATATCAAGAAAAAATAATGCTATCAAGCTAAATATATTCATATTCTATTTTAATCTCCTACCTGATTGATTTCTCAAAGACGAAAATCATTAATATTCTATAAACTACTCTGAATAGAGATGATGGATCATCACCGATTCTTCAAAAATTGCATAGAAAACAATTCTTTCTCCTCTCCTTTTTCTTATTATTTTCATCGCCTCGAAATTTTATTTGACTTTTTTAAGCTTTTATCCTCTGCATTTGTAAATCATGTCACCCTACCCCTCGTTTTTCCCATGGCCCCCAAATTCAAGACTCTTCATTTAGATAATTTAAACAGTCCCATTTGACTCTAGGTTAGCAAAAGACGTTACTCATTCTTCCGGAGCTTGCCCTTTCCTTTATTACTTTCAAATATTATATTTTCAATATCTAAGTTCTTTAATGAATTTTCTTATAATTTTTATTAGTATATTTTAAAAGATGACGTGAAAACGAGAGGAAGGGTGTTTCTTCTCATATTAGGAAAAATTTGTATGATTTACATTCTCCGACAGCCGTTTGGATGGGTACCACAATTTTTTTCCTCTTAGAAATTTAAGCCATATAGACTTTTAAACAAATTTCATTATTATAGATATTCGGTACTATAATCCGACCATATTTATTTATATCAATTGGCCTAAATAAATTATTATCGAATTCCTGACTTGAATGTTAACAATGTGAATAACTCTATTTCTGATATCAGTCAAGAGATAAGAGGGTGAGATAGCGAGGAGACTTATCTACCAAGCCGATACAGTGCTTCTGTATAACCATCAACAACAATGATTAAAAACAATTATTTTATTTCAGCACCAAAAACCAAAATTTTCAATTTATGACTAGATAACATATAACAATTGACTACCATAAATAGAGAGGCAGATTGATCATAACGAATTTATATTTTTGTTGTGGCGAACTGGACCGTAGGCCCTCTACATTCTTGAAATTTCCATAACCCAGAATAACAAGATTATTGTGCTCCTTGGCCATGAGGTTAAAGGTTTTTTTTTTTCATTATTTTTTAATTTATCTCACCAGTTTTCAAATAATATTACAAATATATAAAAAAAACATCAAAAACATTAATACAAATAACACAAACATATATAAATACATAACAATAAGAGAAGTTAAAGATAGTAACTTTGATAACCTTCAAAACCAAGGGATGTCAGTTCGGACCCCAGACAATTAGATTAAATTTATTTAAATCAATTAGATACCAATTGATAATAAATATGCCTATATAACTGTAATGGAAATAATATTATATTAATATATACCGTTTAAAGTATATATGGCTTCAATCGCCGAAAAGACAAAAAATTATATTATATATTTTTTTTTCATTAAGGTCCTAAATTTTATAATTAATAAATAATAAATAAATTTTATAATTAATAAATGAAAATCACAATTTATATTGAGAAAGTTATCAAATTAAATTAATTTATCAAAATAGGAGCTCTTTCAAATTGTACCGCTCCGAGTAACATAATCCTCCACCGTATAAGTATTATTATAATAAAATTATTTAAAAGTCTTCATGGCTATATATGTTAAAAAAATATCAATTAATATAATATAAATATCGTGGATATGCAGAAAGAGAAAAATTCAAATATTTCAAATTCAAAGTTTGGCGCGTAAGAATTTGTTTTTGAAATTTGTTTCTAGATGGGAGAAAGAGTTAAAATTTGTTTGATAGGTTAGTTAGTTCTCCTCTCGTTTCTTTCCAACTTGTTTTCCCCTTCTCTACTCTTTTTGTTCATTTTGTCTTCTCTTATTTATAAATCGTTGATCACCTCAACTCGTTTTCTCTCTTCTGTGTTAGTCAGTCCTTGTCCTCTCTCTTTAAACTGTCAGTGGTCAGTGGTCAGTGCCGTGAATGCAAAAGATGTTTGTAATTTATTTCATATCAAAATGAACGAGAACTCATAATTATTTCCTTTTTTTTTAAATCTTTCCCAGCATTTTTATTATTTTAATTTTGTTTCTCATCAATTCACTAAGCTTATATATATATATATTTATTTATTTATTATTCACATATCATTTGCATTTATTATTATTATCTTATCTTTTTATGAAATATGTTTTAAATCTTTAACTAAAAAAATAAAAAATGGATTTAAAAAATAAACCGAAAATAATTGGCTATTGGCTATCAGAGAAGAAATGTCAAAAAATTAATTGGATTGAATTCTCTCATCTCTGCAAGTGAGTCACATTCATTTCTTTTTATATATTTATTTGCATTCTATTAATTTATTTATATTTATTTTTATTTTTAGAAAACATAATTTCCAGCTCACAAAGGTAAATCATCTTTTTTATTTGCCGGTAGATTGTAATAATAATAAATTATAGAGAAATCAAAGTAGTGATTGCATTATTAAAATAAACTTACAGAAGCCTTCATAACTTCACTTTTTATTTTCTCATTGAATTATTAATTTATCTTTAAAAAAATTAAGAAAAATCTTTAAGAAAATTATCAATTTAATCAATTTATGATATTCTAGAAGCACAATAAATAAATAAAATAAAGCTTATTATTATGCAATATTTAATTGTTTTTTGTATTCAAGTAAACTTTTCAAATACTCTAACTCCAATTATTTATATTACAATTTGTTTATGGCCTTTATAATCATTAGGTTTTATTTATCTAAGGACAATAAACAAATTTAACTTTTTGTGCTTTTAAAAGCATTTTCCAAATTGTATAAATTTCACTTCACCTACAACCTTGCAAGCATATATATATATATATATATATATATCTTTTGATCTTGCATAGAATTTTCCTTAAATAATTAAATGAAATCTCCAATGTTGTTAAAATAGAAGATTTTTCATAGTCTCAATGAACAATGGAAGGATAAACAGCAGCAGTAAAACTTTGATGAAAACGAAATACTTTTACATATATAGACGATGGATGATTCAGAAAATACAGCTAATTTGGCTATCTTACAAAATTCTAGACAAATGAAATAAAGAAAGAAAAAATATAAATGGTGTAGTGATGTTAACACATTATTGAAATTATTCAAAGAATTTAAAAGTAGAGGAGATGAAAGATGAGGCTAATCATTTGTTCCAAGTTTATCTTGCAAATCCTTTGCTGCCTGCCCTTTTTTTTAATATTTGAAATTAATAAGCAATAACTAAAATAAAATTATTTTCTGTTACAGATTGACTTAAATAAACCCTTAGAAGAACAAGGGCCTTTTGATGTTATTCTCCATAAATTAACAGATATTATAGCTGCGGCTAAAAATGGAGACATTAATGTAAGTGTAATTTTATTAAAATCACCGGTTATCATAAATTAGGGATCATAATTCTCTGTTCTTTTTTATATAGTCAGATTAATCCCTTTTCACAAACACTCAGGGAGTGGAGTGTGAATCGAGCTAGTATGGGGATTTCATCTATTTCCTGACTTTTTATTGAAATGAACAAGCTTCCCATCCCCCATCCTGGAATTGTCACCTATAGATGTTTATTTAATTTTCTATAAGCAAAAAATTAGATGTTAAAATAACTTAATCCTAAATGATACAATTTCTTTTAGGCTATAAAAATGATAGATCGGGTCGAGAGTTATATCGCTTCTCATCCTGAAATTGTTATTATTGACCCTTTACCAAATGTATGCAAATTATTGGATAGATATACTACATATTCGACTATAAACCAATCGCAATTGCCAGGTGAGTTTTTCTTTCACTTCTATTTATTACCGTAAAGAACATTAAAATAAATTTTTCTTTTCTTTCTTTTTTTTATTTTGTTTTCTAGATGTTTTTATCCCGAATTTTGTTGAATTAACATCAGAAGACCCATCAGAAAACTTGAAAAGACTGAAAAATGCAGGAGTTCACTTTCCTTTTGGTAAATTTCATATCTCATTCATTTATTTAACGTTCGCTTCGCTTTTGCCTCAATGAATATTCGTTAATTTACTAGTCTCCAATTGCTAACGCTATTCAGTATTTGATACATTTACACAAATGTAGAAGAGGATTAATACAGATCATAGGTCTTAACATTTTCCAAGCCACGAAATACTTTTAATTGAAAAAAAAAATTGCAGAACACTATATCATTAAAGTTATAAAACACAATAGAAATATACATGAACACGTTTTTTTACTAAATATTAAAATAGGCATTAAATAACAATAAAAAATATAAACTAAAATAAGATTTATTATAAAATAATAAAATTTTGAAAACTTTAAATCATGTTTAATAATAATAATATAATAACCGATCTTGTCGGCTTTTACTTTTAGCAATGAATTATTTTATAATTTTGTGGAACATATGTAACATATTCGCGAAATACCTACTTGATTCTTCCTTCTATTGGTCAAGATTTTTTAATTTTCAATTTGAAATATTCCTTCATTACTTTACATTTTGAAAAATTCTCAAAATTGTATTATTTTTTTTCATCTTATGTTTAATCCTAAACAGCCATTTTTACTTAACTCAGTGGTGCCTCGAAATGGCTCAGTACCCAAGTTAAGAGTCGTCAAAAAAATAATCTTAACACTGGGCAAATTTTGGAAAAGAAAGCTTTTGCTAAACTTTCTAATAAACAAAAAAAACTGTTCTCATTTTGGGGTTTTGTCGTGGGTTTTCTCTCATAAGTAAGAGGAAACGACCATAAATTATACTAATTTTTCTTGTTATCTCTGTAAATTATTGTCAATTGAAATTGAAAAAGCTATATTTCAGTTTTAATATCTATTTTAATTTGTTGCCATTCTTTATTTATTATCATTCTCTATATTAGTTTGACTAATTTATTATTCCCTCTAAGGAGCGAATCAAATCATCAGATATTTTTTATTTTTATTTTTTTCTTATTTTCAGTTTCAAAGCCTTGCGTCGCTCATGGGTCCAGTTCTGCACATAAAGTAATTTTTTTCCTCTTTAAAATTTTTAAATTTATATTATCTAAATACAATTTGATTTTTTTTAGATGTCTGTAATTTTTAACGAGAAATATTTGAATGACTGTAAGCCTCCATGCGTAGCTCAAAGTTTTATCAACCATAATGCAATTCTATATAAAATTTTTATTGTTGGCGAGGAATTCCATATTGTTGAAAGACCATCCTTGAAAAATTTCTATGCATCAGGTATGGCTGACTCATCTTCACTTTAATAGGATTATTTCTCTTATCTAATATTAAACTTATTAATCTATTTAAATTCTTTTTATATATATATATATATAGATAGATAGATAAAGGAACTGTTATCTCAAAAGATATAATACTTTATTATTATTTCAACTAGTAAAATATCGATACATCATAGCCAATAATTAGATGGACATATTTCTGGGTTTTGGGCCGGGTATAATGGAAACACATTCGCCGCGAAAGTGGATAGTCCCTGGATCAACTCTGGAAGGCACCAAACATGACCTCACAAAACAACCAATCCGAACTTTTTAAATGATAGATTGTCTTATAGTCTCCTGGGGGTTTTGAAAACCATTATCTTTCTCAAACATATTCACTATTTCGTGAAATTTTTATTAATATTATATTTATTATTAATACATTTTTTAAGTACTAATAAAAGAAAATTGTATATATATGTTACTCCATTAATGATTAACATTATTAATCTAAATAGGGCAAATACATCTGGAAAATGAAAATAAAAGAAGAGTGAGCGAATCACCTTATTTGGTGGAAATAAAATTTTTTTTCTTGAATGATCTTTAGAGTTGATTTTCTTTATTTCTAAGTGGTCCTTTTTAGAAATTTAATTTAAACTTATTTTTGTATTTTTTCCCCTATTTATTAATGTTGAATTTTTCACTTTATTTCGAATTTGAGGTGAGGGCTCACCTCGAATTCTCCAGAATAAGTCATTTAGTATCACAGGTCCTGTAATAATGCAATAATGACGACATTCTAATAATATTAAAAAAATTTTATTACTTCGTGCCCTGCCTACCTTCTATTATTTGAAAAGATCTCTTGATCCTTTTGAAATAATGAAATTCTTTGCATTTATATAATATTATTCTTTGCAATTTCAAACTATTTAACATAGTCAAAGCGGGCAAAGGGGCTTGGAGCCTCCGACTGACGAGCGAGGGGGGGGGGGGGGGAAGAGTCCCCTCGTTTTTGTTTTAATTTTCCATTTCTACTGAGTTACTCTCATGATTATGACAATCGGAATTAACACATTTCATTTTTAATGAACAGTTGTTGGAAAATATAAAATTCCGTTTTAAACTGTTTACTCATCATATTTCAATAAATTCATTATTCATCAAAATTTTAACATATTTGCTATATTAAATAAATATTTTAAGATAATAGTTAATTCAAGGAATTTTTTGTTAATATTTTGAAGGGAGATTTAGCTTTTTATTGTATTTTATTTTATTTTCAAAGAGTCATTATGTGGTTAGAGAAATAGAATACGAATAATAGAATTTAATTTAATTACATAATTATAATTATTTTTATTTTGCACCTCTCACTTTTATTATATAAACATTAATTCTCGGTTGTTATTATCGGCGGCAGAGGAAGTGATAAAATATTCTTTGATTAATATTCTGCTCTTGCTCAACACTTAAATTTATCAAATAGGTTTATTTTTCTAGGAATAGTTTGCCAACAATATCCAAATAATAAATCTAATCTTTTCTTTTGCTAACAAATAATAATAATAATGATAATATAGGAAATTAATTTATATAATAATAAAGAGATAACATTAATTAATTGTTAACTTGGAAATTTTTTATCTCCTCTGCGAAAATCTAAAAGGGAATTAGAATGTAACATCAGAGATTAGAAGTGCGAGATCAGAAAATTAAAAAAAAAATATCTCAAAAAAAGATTCGAGATATGCAAATTTAAACTTTTTTCAAATCTATTAATACTAGCTGCAGCACCTTCAGCCTCGACCCCTGGTCCCCCTGTCTTTTTTTATGGAAAGCTTAGCAAGTTTAAGAAAAATTTAAGAAAATTTCTATGAACATTTTCATTATCGGTGAATAGAAAAATTCAAATCGTTGAAAAGTTGATGCTTTATATAGCTCATGTTACTCTGAGGGACTTGAGCTATATTCAAGTGTAAGATTTTTCAAATAGAGATTAGCCTGGAAACAATGGCCTGTCTCTATATAAAGGTATAAATGTAGATTCGAATTTAAATAAATAGCTAAAAAAATATTTTCTATAGATTTAATCCCAATGATGATCTAAATTTCTATTTGATAAAAAAAGAATCATTCAAATCGAAAAAGTATTTCCTAAGATACTCTCTACCATTTGGGGCCGTAAAATTTTTTCTAATATACTTCTTAGAGTATTTTGTGGTTTTTGCCTCCTCCCTTTTCCCTTCGTTGACTGTACCGAACTACAGAAAAACAGAAATATTATTTGAAATCACCCTCTCCCAATTTTTTTTTTTTAATTATGAAAATTAATGAGTGAAAATAAAAAATGAATAAAATTGATTGGTGATTAAGGAATTGGAAATCATTAAGAGATGTTTGTTCTGTCAGCAGGAAGTTCTCCCCCTCTCCGTCTCTTTCTATGAGCAAAACTAATTAAATTAATGACTTAATTAAAAATGAATTGCTTCAGTGAACTGCAACGTTCATCGATTATTCGATTATTATTCCTTTTATTTATTTATTTCATTTAATCTATTTCGTTTATAATTATTTTGGGCCCCTTAAACTTCAAGGGAGTCCTTTTCTCAGTTTTATTAAATTTAATGCCAAATAAAAAAAATTATTAAAATTCATAATTTTCAAAATTCCATGCTCTCTAGCACTTAAGAGCTAAATTTTGAATTTAAGCCCCTGGACTCCGGTCTCTTTTCTCATGCACCCATCCAAAGTTTAGCCAAATTCGACCTTCCTTATCTCTATTTCCTTTAATCCATTAAAATCAAACAAGGGACAGATAAACAAGAGAGAGATAAAATTATTTACTTTTGAATATGTTTGTTACGCCACTATACAGATATAATTTACGTAATTAGGCTATTAAGAAAGGAAGAAATGATTTTTTAAAATTCTTATTAATTTTAAAATAATTCATATTCTCTCTCTTTCTCTTTCGTCCTCTCCTTCTCCTTCTCTTTAATGATTGCAAACTCCATGACTTCAAACTTTAAAATAACCCAAACTAATAAAATCTCAAAATAAATGTTCCAGATTTAACGGAAATGAATGGAATTCTTTGCTTTTCAAATAAATTTAATTTATATTCTTTTTCCTAAGAAATTCTTCATTTTATTTCTTGGAGAATGTCTTTTTGAGTAGAACTTGAAAACACCTCTTTCCATTTATAATTATGGTATTTCCATGGGCGTAACTAGAGAATCTCACCTCTTAGATTATGGTGGTATTGCTCTCCTTCCCCCCCCCCCCCCCCCCATTCTCTTCGTTTCCAAACTAGACTTAAGGCGACACACTCTTTTATAATCAACGGAATTTAATAGGACAACGCAAATTCGTGTCGTGTTACAAATAAGCGCCAGGAGAAGGACGCGTCTTAGTCCAAACAAATTCAATTAAATCCATTGAAATTCGATAATATTTATAAAATTAGAGTATTATAAAAATAACGGGGGTATAAAAAAAAAAGAAAGGAGGATCTTGCTTCGAAATAAACAGAAAACATAGAACGTATTCGCTGGGGAGATTTATTTAAAATTTTGTCTGTTGGGAATAAAATAAAATAGTGATGTTGAAAAAATATCAGCCAAAATTCTTGTTTTTAGGGAATCAAACAAGAATTATTATTATACATTTTTTAGTTCGAGATCCTAACTCAAAAAAAAGAAAATAATTTTTAATAAAGCCCTAAAAATAAAAAATACAATTATGGAACGAGATGACCATGCAGCTGCACCTGATCTTCTTCCTTTTTCCCAAAAGATCTGACACGAGGACCATATATTTTTTCTTGATTTTGTGGGGGACAAAAAACTTCTTCTCCACTAAACTGAATAATTCTCCTTCTTCATTTCATCATTTATTAATTAATAATAACAATGGATCTGAGAGTAAAATGAGACGGGCCCGTCACGCGGTCTGACTTGGGCTCTATACGATTAGCTTTATCTCTTCCTATTTTTTTCCTCCTTTAATAGTTAATGAAATCTCTTTGAAGAAGAATCACAAAACACACCCATTTAACATATTAATTTTTATTTGTATTTTAAATAAAGTTATTTTTTTTCTAATCTCTTGTTGATAAGCCAAGTCCCATGATCCTCTCATCTCCGTTCGTTATCTTTGGGTTTCAAATTTATTTATTTATTTTTTTCATGCAATATGTTGCAATAAATCCACATAAGAGAAAAGTGAAAAAGGATTTCGACATAGGTATTTCACCTGACCTTAAACTCCATAAATAAAATAACTTTAAGTGCTTACTCAATTGATAAACTACGCACTCTCTCACTTTAGTCATCTTTTGGGGTCATAATTTTCATAATTATTATTATAGATTATTCATTCCTTACACTCAGGCCCAGGGTGGCACGACCACGAGTTGCCTGAGTTAAGAGTTAAGACATTCCATTAAGCACCAGCCTATGGGATTTAATGTCAACCCTACTGGTAGCAAAAACAAACTTTCTTGAAATTTCGATTCATCATCTTTTAAATTTACTTTTCTGTATTAGTGACGAAGTAATTCAAAATTTTGGGCGAGGGACTTAAAATATATATATATATATATATATATAGAGAGAGAGTTTTTAATCTAAGTGTTTAATTTTTTTATTAAAGCAAAATAACTATTAATGTATGAGAATAAAATTAAAATTTTTAATTGATAAAGTTTTATTGAAACCAATACAATGGAAGAGGCTTGGGCTTGGGGGCCCCTTAAGCTTTCACTCCCTTTTCCTGTGCTACCCTCTACGATAATTATTTTTTACAGAACCTCCCTCTTTTATCATCAAAAACACGGGCGCAGGAACGAAGGGAGTAGGTCTTTCCTCATTTTTTAAAAAACCCTCGTCCTTGATCGATTAACTTCAAATTTTACTCCCTCTAGTATTTAAATAAATAAATAAATTTATTTACGACCTGCTTAGAGGCTTAAGTTCTCGGTGGCTTGGTCCAATCAAGGACAAATACAAATTTATAAATTACATAATACAAAACAACAAACAATTAACAAAA
>JAAAKE020134137.1:0-14068 GCA_010014785.2 Anisolabis maritima | reverse complement strand
TCTTTGATTTTCAGATGAGTCACTCTAGTCAGGTTTCTTCATGTCTCTTTTTTTCGAATGTTGCATGGGACCTGAATGTAGAGCACTAATTTACAAAGAAATTTTACACTTGTGATCTATCTAATTAATTATCTGTAACTTATAACTTAATTAAAACACTTTCCCCCAAACCGCCCTCCAACGAATTTGCTAATGAGAACACATTTACACAAATGCCAATTCTATCTCTATCTATCTCTCTCTATCTATCTTTTTTCTCTCACTCACTCTATCTATCTCTTTCTCTTATAAAAAAAAAAACTGAAAACAAAATTTTCTAATTTTGTTTTCCTTGTATTTCCATGTATTTACATATTACTATTATTATTATATTTATTATTCTATACGTATATTATTTTGTTCTCTCGACAGGAGATCCAGCCATGTTTGTCCAACACCCGTCCGTCCATTTGTGTATTTGTTGTTGGCTATATAGCTATGTGTGTGCGTAATATATTTGTTGTATGTGTGTATTTGTGTGTGTGTGTGTGTTTGTGAATGAGTGCGAGAGTGTCTGTTTTCTGATCATGTTGAGAGCTAATTGTATTAATATGGAAATGTGACGTTTCAGGATAGCGAGGACCTTCTGCTTCAGTAATCGTGGCCATGGCCTCTATCTTTGTTCTCCAACTGAAGTTCAAAAATTCACGCTCTCTTCCGAATTTTGGTAAATTTTATTTTTCTATTCATAATAAAATATACATTTTTAATAGATTTCATAAATGAGCAAATTTATAAAATGTAAATTTAATCATTTCTCAAGGTTTCATTCATATTTTCTTGGCCAAATAATTTTAAAGATATTTAATTAATTAAAAAAAAAATAACAAAAAACTATAAATCTGAATGAAGATTACTTGGACCCAGAATCAGGTTCAAGCACCAAGCACCTTTTTTTTTTGATCCGCTCTGAAATTTTATTTCTCTTATTATTTGTATTTTAGATAACAACTCTTTAATTAAATTTGAGGTTAGAATGTTTTTAAAATCATTCCACAGTTGGGCAGTCATCTTTGGTCCAGCTCGCATTTCACATTTTGATTCAGTTTCTTAGTTATATAAATATTGAAATGAGTTCAACTATACAAACAAGTATATGTTTATAAATATTAAAAGCTGTAGAAGGACACATTACATGTTTTGGGCAAAGATTTGTAGGTAATTTATCTAATTAGGTCGAAATAGCAACATCAAAGACTTCTAATGACTTTCAAAGTATAAATTAATCAAATAGGATGATGCTGACATCACATTTGTTGTAATTCCAGGTCCAGTTGTTGCAATAAATGACATGGCTTAACCACTGCAATGGTGGATTGGATGAAATGGCAGGTGGGCCTTATTGGGTCCGTGTCTTATTTCAGGGACCTTATTATTTTTGTTGTTAAAAACTGGATATACCATAAAAATTTTAAGTAGCCTGAATTTTGAAAAAAATTTAAATTTTTCCAATATTCCAACCTATAATTTAGAAAGTTTTCTTTATTATAATATTTTTTATAAATTTATAATTTTATTTTTTTTAATTTTAAATTTGATGTAAGTGATGATGTATGATTGTAAATTACTATGTTTTACTTTGTAAGCAGTGATTCGAAAGAACGATGCGACCCTTTCCGACTATTTCCGAAAATGACCTTTTATTTAAAAAAGATACTTTATTCTTGATATAGAGATAATTATTTTAAAGCCAAAATTTTCTAAATAAATTAATAATTAATATTTACAGTTAAAATATCGGGGAGAAGAAGGTAAGAAAAAGTTGGGTAATATGCTTTTCACATCAGATTTCCCTAATATTAATATTTAAATTCAGATAAAACTATATATTTTTTATTTTTTTAATCTTTCGCAAAACTACTAAAACTTTTCTATCAAAAAGCCATCAGATAATTACTCAGTACTTCAAGAAGGCTAACTAAGCCACTTTTACAAAAACATAATTTTAAAAAATATGAATTTAATAATCTACATATAAAATAAATAATAATGAGCATTAAATGCTCAAATAATTTTATAATTAACTTCAGCTCTTGAGTGAAAAAAATATAAGAAAAGAGAAAATATAAATATTTCTTTTAACTTCGGTCCCTCATTTAATTTTGAGTGTTTCTCGACCAGATAGTCAGACCGTTTGATTGGCTAAAATCTCTGGAGGGGAAATAGTTGCCTTGCCCACCTCAGTTCATTGGAGGAGTAATTCATACCCTACCGAGAGGAAAATCTATTGCTCCTGAGTGTTTCTTTGTGTGTCAGAGGGAGAGAAATGGGCGGTTGGAGCGATCTCTCCCTCCACTTGCTCTTTTTCTCCTTACCCCTTCTAACTCCTCCTTTAGAATTCATTTCAATTCGAAACTCCGCAACAAAGACATAAAATCTTACTACTTATTCTTTTAAAATAAAATATATAATTTTTTCTATTTGAAATGTATAATGAATTTTACTATTTACCAGGAACAATGATAAAGAATCACTAATTTAAAATAACGAAACAAAGAAATATTTTTTTAGCAAAATTTTTTAATATTCCACTTTGATTTTCAGTGCTAGTTTTGGTGAAATGGCCGGCGAGTTGTTCCTGCCCCACGACATGCCGGAGCCACCAAAACAGAGTTTCTTCAGCGGCCTCTTTGGTGGCGGGGCTAGATCTCTCGATAGAGAAGAACTTTGTATGTATTTCAAATTATATCTATTTTTTATTGGAATCTTCTAAAAGGGCGACAGGAGGGAGGAAGATAGTATTCTATTAAAACTATTTTAATTTAATTCTTTCAAAAAACGAAGAGATTAAAAAAAAAACATTCGTTTTTAGATCCAACTCCCAATTTTTTTCAGATATTTTGGCCAACTTGTTAATATTGAGCCAGCGTTAGTGCAAGAATGAATGATTTAATGAAGTATAGATCAGTTGATAAAACTGAGAAAGTAAGAAAATGCTCAAAAAATATCAATTTCGACTTTAGTTTTCCGTAAAGTTGCTTTTAAAATGGTGGCTAAATAATTTTATTTAATTCAGATCAAAGATTGCCCGGTTCCTTAGTGCAGAGGTAGAGGTCTCCTCCAAGTGCCAAAAACAGAAGTTCACTTTCCATCCAAAGCGGCAGGAATTATTTTAAATTATACTGGATACCAAATGATGCCCAAAAAGAATTTTATTTAATTTTTAATGATTAAAATAGACTCTCATGACATCGCACCACATTGACAGAAATATAAAAAAAATATATACATACATATTACATACCTTATTATTATGCAGAACTACTTATGACAACTTAGGGCCTAAGAGCCTGGGCTGGAAGGATCAATTTTGTCCGAAACGTCTCCGTTCTGCTTTTGACATCCAAGGGCTTTCTTTCATTTGCTGCACTCTGCCTTCTACTTCCCTCAACATTACAATTAATTAATTAATTGAAATCACCGGGTTATACTTAATGTTGAAGATATTAAAATTTGTCTTATTTTTTTAATTTTTTTTTATTAATACATACCCTAACTTTATCTCTAAGCTAAGCAGTCTAAAGATGTTGCTCGGATGACATTCCAGCCTTTTTATCCAATCTAAATGGGTCTTTATATATGTATAAAATCGGAAGCTGGCCTCTGCTAAATTAACTAACATATTTTTCTTTTATAAAAAGTTGGAGAGGCGAGTGGTCGGGCCTCGCGGACGGTGGCCAAACACATCCCTGGTCCATCAGCGAAACTCGAAGAATTGGGAGCTGCAGCGCAGACGGCAAGCAGCGAGGTGTCCCGGGCAAGAATGATGATGCTCGAAAGAGGAGAACGTCTTTCCCAGCTTGAAGACACTACCCAAAAGATGATGAATGAAGCCGAAGACTTCGCCTCTACCGCACACAATCTTAAGCTCAAATACAAAGACAAAAAGTGGTACCAATTGTGAATCCCGAACAAACAAACCCCCTTCAGCCTTCAGACTAACTCTCTCTCTCTATATATAACACAACAATTGAGAATAAATGCCTTTTTCATCTTATCCCTCTTTGATTTTCTATTTAAAACGAACACTCTCTTTCTTTTTTTTAATAGGTGAATTTATATTAGTCTATTGGAAGAATTTATAAAAATAGGAAAAAAAATTGACTGAAACTAATTTGAGATAATATCCCTAAAAAAATAGAATAACTCGCTATTTCTATAGAGTTAAGTGGATTTTGACCAAAGTTCATTATCTTAAATTCGAAATAAATAGTAAATAAATTATAGGCCATTTAGGGAATGAAAAAATCCCTGTATATTTTTACTAAATAAAATGATCTTAGGTCAAAATTTCAAAGATTTCAAAGAATTTTAAAAATTGATTTTATAATAAAAAATTTTATAGAGTGTTCGTCTTAAAAAATATTTTTTTTTTTCAATTTTGGAATACATTTTGGATAAAACCTAGTATAATGCCATAAATATATATATAAATACATATACTTATGAATTTATACATATATTATATATATTATAATAAAAGCGTTTAGAATATAGTGGGAAAAATGTTTTAATAAAATACAAAAAAATTTATTAAATTTTTATATTATATATATAAAATAAAATAAAATAAAATAAATATATATAATATAATAAATTAAAAACGGGATATTTTCACAGCCAAGTCCAAAAAGTGTTTGAAAGGCAGCGAAATGATCGAATTGTAAATAATATTAGATCACTAGATGCCCTCTCCAACTCTCTCTATCTTTCTCTCAACTAAATCTTTGATTGTCAAAATAAATTTTTTTACTCTTGGGCGAAAATAAAAGCGTCCATAGATCAATAAATAAATAATAAATATATTGAAGAAAAAATTGAGATAAAAAATATATATATTTGATATGATATAAAAGTTATAGTAGTATCACATATATCATATCATATATCATCTATAATTATACGTATATATTTATTTTACATAATAAATATATGAGTATAAATATATGCTTGATACTATATAGCAACTTGTTAATTACACTAAAAAAGAATCTACTTTTAAATACATGAAGAAAAAAAATATTTGTGGAAAGATTGAGCGCTAGGAGCTTAGATGGACTGTTTGTAAATAAAAATAACAATTTCCAATGTTGTATTATTATCTGTACTTAACAAACATGTGATATTAAGTCATTTCTTCATTGTTATATCAGACCTGATATTTGTTATATTTAAATTTCTATTTGTTGATTTTAAAAATGTATATATATTTATACATATATATATAAATACTGATATATATACATAAATATATATATTTATTCTGGCCAATTTAAAAAAAGCCATAACGTCACAATCCACATTACGATTAGATAATAATATAGTAATAATAATAATAATAATAATAAGAGGGCCTGTACTTTAAGAGGATTTTGATAACTATTAACCATATAATTGTTAAAAATTTAAAGGCCCAAATAAATAAATAAATAAATACTTTGCAAAACATTAATAGATAATTTGATTTTGTTATCCGGTTATCCGGGACCAGCTTGGTATATTTTTATTTTTATTTTAAATAAAAAATACTTCTTCTTCTTCTCAATGACTGACGAAAAAAAAAGTTTATTATGATATGATTAAAATTAATAAGAAGGAAGTTGATTTTTTTTTTAATCAATTCATTTATAGTTTTTTTTTTTTTTTTATAATAAATTTGCAATGATTTTTCTTTAATTTTATCTATCCTTTAATTTTTTTTGTAGTTTTTTTCAATAAACAGACCAAAGCCAATTGATAATTGTGTGCGTGTGTATGTGCGAACGAGTGACGTAATGGCCTGCCTCTTTTTAGCGTACCTGCTATATGAAACTGACTCGTAAGGTGAATGTATAAAAAAAAATTTAAAGCAAAACGTACAAAAAATATCCATGGAATACCCTGAAAAATTGATTGCATCCGATCCCCTTTTTTCCAAAAGGTAAAAAAAAAAATTTAAAAAATTATATATACATATAAAAAAAAACACTTTGTAGGTCCAAAGAGACAACTTATTGTACAGTTTATTCATTTAATCCCGGACTACTAAAGTTGTCGAAGTTTCGGGAGAAAAATATAGCATAATATATTTAAAAAAAACCGTTACAAGTTGTTCTTATTTTAGTAGGATATAGCTTGTAACAATATGTTTTCTATTGCAAATAATTTCTTATTGGTTAATATATTTATATATATATATATCTATATATATAAATTGAAAAATATAAAAGATTTTGGTAAAATGATTTGTGTTAAGGAAAAAAAAAATTGTAGAAAGACAATAAGAATGTGACGTTACGCTTGGCTTGGAACGAATTGATTTCTAGTCAAATGGAGATTGGAATTTATCATAAGTATACATAAATATTTTATTTGAAAAGCGCAATGGATGTAACATAAAACGTACAATAAACGATTACAATTAAACAGTAGATTTGCCTTAGCGTTTAGCGCAAATCTTAGAATAATTTTGTTGATCATTACTCATATCATTTCCTTATTCCTAAAAATGAATTTTTAAAACCTTCTTCCTTAAAATTATTAATAAAGAATTTTTTCTATATCCTATAAAGGAAAATATTGTAAATCGATTCCAGCCGATATCATTATTATAAAATCTTTTTTTTTCCTGTTAGGTGTCTTAATTTATTTGTAAATTTATTTAAGATAACAATTTTAATATCATCACAAATAATTTACAATTCAAATGAGTAAATTTAAGATGACTTGCTTCTCTTTAATTTAATTATTTTTGATTGTAGGATTGTATTTTATACAAATATTAATACTAATAAATTGAAAAATTGTTTGTTTAATATGGAATAAAATAATTAAAATACTATTATCAGTCAGAGTCATAGAAAATATATTCAAGAATGGAATCAAGTTATTGTTCATCTGACTTAAGATTGGTAAGATATCATCTGAATCTGTTCATTCCTTAAACATTTGTTCTTTTTTCTAACAGTCTCTTTATATCGGTTAGTCCGTAAATTTTTTTAATATGGCGTTTAATTTAATAAATAGCAAATTCATTTGTATTTTTTTAAATACATTTAAGAAAAAGAAATTGATCTTTGACAAATTAGTCATTCAACCCTTAATCCAATTTATTTAGCCTAAATTAAATAAGCTATTGTCTTTCCAGCTTTTAAATAATTTAATTATATTATGAATTAATTAATTAATTATGAATATTTACTATACAATTATCTAGACAAACGATTTAATAATATTTATATTAAATGGTATGGTTATTAATATGGCCTTTCCCAGTTAGAGATATTCTTTAATGTTTCTTCCATGGAAGCGTTATTTGGCATGTTGGTTCTTTTTTTCATTCTAACTTATTTAATTTAGTTTGGATTTAAATTTAAAAAGCAAAACTCATGTAGGTTATTTAATTCAAATATATTTTAAAAAAAGATTTTAAAAAATTTTCTTTTTTACAAAAATGAAATGATATGGACTAAAAATGCTTGTAAATGATTGAAATTACGAAGTTCTTAAAATAGAAGGTCTAAACATTTTCGGAATCTTAGAAATCTTACTTAACTCCACTCTAAAAAAACTGTCATTAAAAAGTTCCCCCATCCAGAGTCACCAGGCACTTTCTAATTAGAAGGACCCATTTGGTCACCCTCGTTGCTTCACGACACTATTCTGCCTGCTAAATTCTTTAGAGGATTGGCGCCGCTCATCATCATTTCCTTACCACACCTCGTTTCTTAGAGAATAACTTGACTGTAGTCTTTGCCCTGATCCTTAAGGCAGTGTAGGAGTATAAAGGTCAGTGGTTCGCCTCCTATCAAAAATTTATTTATATTGACTAGCAATTAATATAAATTAGTAAGGATTGAGTCTAAATGGCCTCACATGCCGAAAAAGACTTAATAAAAACTATACATTTTATTTAATATTACATAAACAAAAATCTGTGACAGCACATCACCCAATTTTCCTTACCTTAGGTAAAAGAAAGTTATGTGATGTGCGGCTGTCACACCAGCGTAGCACGTCCTAGGTTCATAATTTTAATTTACCTTTCATTTTTAGAAATTTTTCATTGGAATAGTATTATTTGGATACCATTTTATATAAATAAATATGCCTGGATTATTTTTCGTAATTTTGTATTGTATTGTATTATATATCGTATTATATATGTAGCCTCAGATGCAGAAAAAAGTTATTAAATAAAAAATATAATTGTTTTTTTTAATAATATTTATAAGTGAAAATTAATTAAATATTTAAAATTAAATTTTATTTTTTTACATCTTTTAAACATGGGATATAGAGCGCATTTTAGAAAGGAGAGTAATCTGAAAAGAAACATTCATTATCTAAATTTATTTTGTTTTTTGTTATTTCTAAATATATAGGTCAATTCCCTTGTATTTTTTGGAGATGGGAGGCCATCGTGTTCATCGCAGCCGCCCCCCCCTCAACTCACCACTTTTTATTTTAAGTAAAATAAGAGAAATTTACTCCTTTACTTACTTAAGTAATATTATGTAGTTTTTTATTGATAATCCACTAATCCAAAAAACTCCGTAATCCGACGAGCTTCATATGGATCATAGTAATCTATTATAATTAACTTTAAACTTTCCTCTGTAAAGAGGAGAATAAATTAAATCTTTGGAAAATTGTTCATTTTATTTATTCTTCTTAAATTTTTTTTAAGTAAGAAAAAATTTCTCAAAATAAATAAACTTTTACATTTAAAAAGTACAATTTGAAATAAATAATATTGAAAACAAATGTAAAAAATCTGGGGCGACTAAACACAAAAAACTCATCATCATAAAACTTTATCTTACCTAAGATAAGAAAAGCTGTGTAATGTGCTGATTTTTTGCATCAGGCACATGATGTGCCAATAGAAGCCATCGTTATTGTTTAAGAGCCTGTCAACGCAAGCGAGGTGCGCGGAAGCTCATGTGCAAGCATTCGTAAATTGAGGGCCCCACACTATTTTGAAGCATTGCCAGAAATCCATACAATCATCAATATCTTTTGAAGCACGCAGATCTCCACAAAAGTCGATTCCAAGATAAATCTTCGAACGATTTAGGAGGCTAAACCTGTTGAGTGCCTCGTCGAGCCTCTCATACCC
Source organism: Anisolabis maritima (assembly GCA_010014785.2). Lineage (NCBI taxonomy): Eukaryota > Metazoa > Arthropoda > Insecta > Dermaptera > Anisolabididae > Anisolabis > Anisolabis maritima. Next base: position 4,929 of record JAAAKE020134137.1, on the reverse strand, counting down.
AAATTTAGTGCTCAACACTTGACTTTGGTGCACTACTGATAAAAACCAGATAGCCTAATAATCTAACCGATTGGCAAAGAGGACGATATAGAGATGTGAATTTGAAATTGTTTCATTCTTTATAAGTCAACTGAAAATGTTAAACTCGTAAGAGGTGCTTAGTTTATAGGTTAAAACACCCACGGGCGTAAACCAGGGGAGAACGTGGGTTCGACTCCCTCCTGCCTCCTTTTTTCAATTTATGAGTTTAAGATAAAATAACTTAAAAACTCTTAAAACAATTTACTTATATTTATTTATAATTTTTATTAACCAGGCATATTTATTTATATCAATTAGTATCCAAATGATTTAAATAAATTTTCATCGAATTCTTTATGATCTGAACCCTCATATCTTGGCTTTTAAGATAATTAATATTGACATTGTCAATATCTCTAATCTCTTTGCCACGGGGTGGGGGCTAAAAAAGTTTAATAACATTTACGAAAAACAACAACCGAAAGCCAATAATAAGATAATAATTCTGATTCTATGATATAAATAAAATCAAGATCACGATTAAACTCGAGGCCCATTCATTATTCCTCTTTAACGATCACACACACACTAAAAAAAGAGTAAAAAGAAATTTTATTAAAAAGTTTAGTTACATATTTTATATGACAAACATCTTTTATAGATAGTTATATATATATATACGTACCGTATATAAAATCTCTGAAAAGTATTAAAACGTCCCGGATTAATTAAGTGAATGAAATAAAGATTCCTGAGTGCGATTAAACTTGGCTGTCGACGTCATTTAAGATAAAACATAAATTCGCCAATTCCATTTCATTTCTGAGTTCTGATTTGCAAATATATTAAACAGTCTTGTTAATCAGACATGGCAAATTTTGTAAAATCCGTCTGACTTGCATATGAACTTGGAGGTCGGGCGTTGCGCCCCGGGGGAGACATAAGTGCTCTGCTAGGGCTAAGATATGCCATTTGATATTCTAAATTGTTCATTAAATGGAACTTGAAGCTCCATCCATATGCATCCTTCAGACATTAATATAGAGGAATTTAGTATACACGAGATATACTCCGGATGAGTTCGCCTGCCCCCACTCTCCTCCTCACCATCTGACCTTATACATGCTGCTAGTTCTAGCAACATTTTATACCCCATTAGAATTAATTTTGGGTTTTAATCTAAATACTCTATTAGTAAATTGACAGATTGAAATAAGAAAATTTTTATTTTTATTTATTACTAGTTAAACAATCAGCTTTCACTTTTATAATTATAATATATAATCTATAGATCAACTATTTATTTATTTTTGAGGTTTATATTATTTAAATGCAAGCAGATTGACAGCCACCTCCTTTATAAATATTATATTTAGAATGTAGGTCTAACATTATAATTCACTCAGGCCAGGAGATTCTCGAGCTATTCCTTCTTTTCCCTTTTTACTTTCTCGTATACGTAGTAAAGATAGATCTCGAGATTATGATTGTCTTGACGTTTTGAACCTCCCTGAGTCCAAAAATACCATTTTTCGAATTGTCTGTCTGTTTATTCGTTAACACGAAAACTCGAGCACGCTTTAATATAGATCAACCCAATTTTACATACGTGCATTACAGCAAAATTATAGATCTCTATCAATCTTTGGGTCATTACCCGAAACCGGAAGTGGTACATCATTTAATATTCGTATAATATTTATAAAAAAACAACTAACATGCTCACAGAGATGAGATTCAGCCTTCTGGCTAGAGGGGGGACCATAGAAAGACCATGGACTGCTTGTTATAAATATTATTAATTGCTGACCAAAGAATTTTCTAAGTTAATTTATTTTTTTACTTTCTTTTATATATGTAATATATAGTGAGAAAGTATTGCGATATTGAGATTTCAACGGAAATACACATTTTGAGATCCTCTGAGTCTAAAAATTGGTCTGTCTGTCTGTGTTTTGAACAAGATTTCTCAAAAACAAAAAAAAAACGTTCGAGGTCCACAAATATTTAAGCAAGATACCCTCCACGCTTGCACCTCGAAACTTTTGAATAAAATCAGCTAACAGGTACTAGAATTTTACTGATATACTTTTTTAGTTTTTTTCGATTTTTTCAAAATATGCTCTAATGATTTTGATTAAAATTCATAAAACAATTATTATTAGATGTTCGTATTAACCCTAACCACCACCCCCCCCTATATTGTTTGGGGCCAACTTTACTCTTGTATGTTTTTAGATTTTTTGTGATTTTCTCCTAAACTATGGTAACGATTTTGATTAAATGTACATTGATCGGAGTTGCGTGATGTTCATCAGTCACATTTTCAGATATTTTCATTTATGTATAGTTAGTTAAAATTTATATTTGTATTACAAGGCTTTTAACATAATAATTAATATATCTACTCATAATTAGCTCTGCACCGCAAAGTCTTAGCACCTGGGGTCATAACTAGGGAAATTAATTTACATATTAATTAACCAACTATTTATATTTATGATTCTAATCACATTCATTAACCTAATGAAGTATATTCTAATGGAATATAGGCTGTCACTGGCGCATCCAGGGCAATTATGGGAGTTGCAACCTCCCCCCCATCCAATGGGACCTAAACTTAGATTAGATATTAGGTCTATAAGAGTAGAATAAAATTTAATAAAAGAATAACTTATTAGTATTAAGTAAAAAAATTTTTGTAGTTATTTTTCAGCCGGGTGGCAGCCAAGTTGAAATAAAGACGAGGAAAAAAAGAAACAAGCTCTTAGCTCCTATTTCTTTTATTGCTAAGAAACCGTGTTGACTATTCGGTCGCATCTTCCGACCTTCATCAGGACATGGATTTCAAAAAATAGACTATATGGTGTAATCCAGAGAGATGAGCAAGTGAGAAACTTCTATTTAACAGTGTACTGATAAAGGTCAGAAGACCGAAATGTTAACTCAGTTTCTTAGCAATAAAGATTAGGAGTTTTTTTTCTTTTTTCTCGCCTTTATTCGATTGTGGCTGTCACCCATCCATAAACAACTACTAAAATTATGAGGCGGTAATTCTCTTTTTTAAAACAATATTAATTAAGAAATTAAAAAATATTTTGGGAGGAGAGGGTGAAAATTCTGAACCCATTTCCCCATTATTAAATTTCGGCTACGTTATTAATGACTGTTAGTAATTAAATTTTAATAAATAAATTTTTTACCTTTGAATTAATAATAATTTTTTTGGGTTAGTTTTTTCACTGATATTAAACATTTTCTATAGACCAAAAAAAATAAGCTTTATCATTTTCTCCAAAGAATCATAAATACGATTCAAAGCCAAAAACATTCATAAATCAGTGTTAAAATTTGATATTCATGTCAGACACATAGGAAATATTTCGCTTGAGTGAGGATAATACGAATATGGTGGCGATAAACTAAATAGAAATTCGCGAGGTGGAACACAATGAATTTTATATACCCTTCTGTGGAAAAAGGGTATGGAATAATAAGCTATCATGATTCGAGAAGAGGTTTAATATTGAAAAGACGTTTAGTGTTTTGTTTTCAGCACCTGAATCAACTTGAATATTATTTTGCTTGGAAAACAGCCCTCGGGGCACTCAAGATCCGTCTTTTATTTAAGCTTTCCTAATAATACATTTACTATATACAACTAATTAATATACTAAACAATCAAATTTATAATTCACTTTGTAAACGACCTCGGGTCTTTTCATCGAAGTATTTCGTTATCTCTTCACTTTGAATAGTAGCTAGCTACTCGAGTAGAAAGACTTTATTATAATTGGTTGAATATGTTTAGTAATAAACTTCCTTCCTTAAATACTTGGTCTTTTTGGTTTATTAAATTACTGAGATTGAGCCTTTGAGCAGGGAGTGGCTTGCCGTTATATTTTACATGTGATATATATGGTCGCAGCATTTAAACAAAAAATAGGAAAAATAATGAAATAAATATAAACCTAAATTAAAATGAATTTTGACCATGTTATGGTATTACTATATTTCATAGTTTTATGACACTTTTCTCTATTATTAAAAATAATAAACAATAAATAAACTTAATTTATAAAATAATTTTTTATGAATATATATTTTTGTTGGATCAAGTGACTCCTGATCCCTGGGAGTCGCATTGGGAATCTCTAGCCTCTCCGGGACATTGATGTACTTCCTTTCCACCAGAAAATTGAATATTTATATCTGATTCATATGAATTAAAAAAGATCTTAAAAAACTCTTTAACTATTAAACTTCATTTATTTTGCATTCATTACCCAGTGGGAGAGAGATTAGAACTATCGATATTGTCACTAGTGATAACCTTCAAAGCCAATATGTTTACTTATTTTTGATACGCAATTATATCACAGTATTATATAAAATATAAAAATATTTTCCAATTTCATAAATAAAAATGATTGATTTATTGCTATGGCTAACAAAATATTTAATTAATTCTCATTTTTCTGTCTATAGATAATAATAATAATTTATTTGCTTTTAATATACTATACGTATCAAAAATAAGTAAACAATCCCTAGATTTAGAGACTTCTTAAAATGGGAGGATAGGGGAGTGTTGTAAAGGCATCAGGCGATAAATAATATACTCTTTCAGGCGATCGATTTCACTTTATTTAAAGTATTATTTATCATCTGATTTACAACACTTCCCTATTCTCCTGGAATATTTGGACGTCATCATGGAGTCATACATTTTACTCCTTAAAAAGAGTGAGAGGAAAAAGTTTTTACTTATTTTTGATACGCATGGTAAATACTCATTTGATATTAACGAATTAATGGATATTTTTGTTGCCAATCGATTTTCTTTTCTCAGTCAGATGATAATATTCTTAAAAGAGCGATGAAGCGGAAAGGGTGAAATATTGGAAT
>JAAAKE020134126.1:0-14069 GCA_010014785.2 Anisolabis maritima | reverse complement strand
CATGATCGCTTGGAATGATAACATCCTTTAATTTATCCTTAGCCATTTTTGCATTTAAGACTTTAAATTCGTCATTGATGGTAATATTTTTAAGAATGTCAGATCTAGACAATCTCGCATTGCATTAATTTATAGAGGAGACAACAGGACGATATGGATGGTTGGGAGATAAGCCTTTAGAGGTTTTAATTAGGCCATACATTCTAGCCAGAATTTTTGGGCCTAAGCTTATTAAAAATTTGCTTATCGAACAATCCGTCCTCGTGGCACTTCCTCAGGAATAAATTAATCCTATTATCTAGTTTTTTAATAGGGTTATAGGAAATTTCTTTAAATGTATTAGTAAAGAAAACATGTTTCAGTCATAGGAACTTGTGGTGGTAATCACAGAATTTTTAAATTTTATTCTTACGGCGCTCTCATCATCTGGCAAACATATCTTTTTTATTTAATATAATATATTTATTTTATTTGATTGTAATACAATATAATACAAAGTAATATAATAATTTTTATTCATTTTGAAGACTTCGCCATATTAGTACTGTTGAGCATTAATTTATCTATGTACACGTATCTATGTATATACGACCGTCGTATGATTTATATAATTTTGTGTATTGTAATATACAACAACTCTATCTGCGATTTGAATGTCCTATATATTGAATCTGCACTGTAAGTTATAATTCAAAAATTTTATTTTGTAAAGTTGTGTTTTTAATTTTACTGCTCATTTCAGCCCTAATGACTAATGATGACCTTATATAATTAAAGCCGAAACGTTTCATTATTTTGGGAGTTTTATTTCGATAGAGGCTACCCTAGTGGCTGACTTCCTCCCTTTTCACATATATATGATCTGTGTACAGCCACCCATCTCATCGTGAAGATTTTAAATTATTTTCTTCAATTACAAAGAGTTCATCAGAAAAATGTGTACTCTATTTTAATTTGATATATTGCATTCCCAAAAATTGAGATATATTAGGTATATATATATATATATTAGTATAATCCTCGATTTGATTTGATGTGCGGGTCGGATAAAGAAGTTTTCGAGTCGGATCTGGCTCGCGGGCTGTAGTTTGGGACCCTGGCTCTATACCATAGATTGCCAAACTTTTTTACCTACCGTTCCCTGCAAATCTATATTTTATTACCAAAAGAAAGGCGAAATGTAGATATTATATTTCTGTAATCTTCCTATCCCAAACGAATAAACGGAATGCTTTCTTTGTAAATATGACATCTTGGAGCATTTAGTCAATAAATTAACAATAAAAGATAGAATAACAAATTTAACATACAATCAGCAAATTTTAGAAGAATGAACTTGGTGCAATGATATTATATTTTGGCCGGTTCTATTTTTGACTTTCATCAAGAATAAATTGTTTCAGTGACCCCAGAGGGGAGGGCGATATTCCCATTTTGGGAACCTATGCTCTAGATTAACAAACGGCTTTATAACTATTTTTTTTTACAATTAAGCAATTTTTAAATTCCAAAAATTTGATTAAAAAAAAATTATTTTATTCTAAAACCTAATATTAATTAATCCCCCTTGATATCTAGATAATTATTATTAAAGGTTTATAACGGGAGAAGGGGGGGGGGGGGAGTGCTTGTTAATTATACAGGAAACTCGAAATGGTCTTGATGCAGTTTCAGGCCAGTCAAAGGTCAAGATAATCGAGCTTTATATACATGAGAGGGATTTAACCCCCGCCCCACCTCCCTATTCAGGGAATTTGTCTCAATCAGGGTGGGCTTGTAGTGTGTAAGGGCCTCCACTGCAAGGGGCGTTAATGTGGCTCGTTAATGTCGCGTTAGCATGCGTGTGCTCCGTCGGTGCATGGCTATAATATATTATAAGAGAGCTTTTGTAATAAGAGGGGGAGGGGAGGAGTAAACCCCGACAGGACTCATTTCAAAGTTCGTTTCTTTCTTTGAGGTTTCAGAAACTTAATAATAATTGATGATGATTTATTCTAAATAAATACTATTATTAAATAAATGTTTCTGTAATTAATATATTAAAAAATGTTCAGGAGATTTTTGTTGGTTCTGTTGGTGTTTGGACTCTGGAAAGAACAAGCCCATATGACAGAACAGAGCTCCTTTAGAGTGGACTATTACCCATGCGTAGGTATTCATTTTTGGCGAGATTTAACAAGTGTGAATGTATAGAGAGATGACTCTATAGGAGCTCTGGAGCAAAAAAGTAAGTTGGTCATTTGGGTTGTCCACCATCCAGTAGCCAATTAATTTTTGCAACTCCTGGTATGAAAGAGAGAGCTCGGAATGTCATTCCCCTGAAACCAGTAACCTTCACTTGTATTTAAGCAATCAGATGAAAACTGTTTTAAAGTGATCTCTCCAGTTTGTGGTCTTTTTCCTACTCTTTCCATAACCAGAGATCTAATTGTCTTTTGATCTTCTCCCTTGCATGGAATGTAATTACCCTAACAATATTGTGATTTTAACAAACAGGTTAAAGCATAAATAAAATTCAATCATATTTTTAAAATTTGTTTTAAGTAAAATATTTCTGGGTATTTTTAATGAGGCTAGTCTGAAAAGTGAGGTAATAACATAGAAGACTCTTTTTTCGAGTTTTTTAACTTTACTTTTCGACATAGACTCCTTTTAGCTCGATACACTTGTCCAACGATATTCAAGTCGCTTAATCCCATCACGATGATACGACGAATCAAATACATCAAAATAATCGTTTGTTTCTGCAATCACTTCTTCATTTGATGAAAATCTTTTATCACCAAGTCAATTTTTCATCTTCGGAAACAAGAAAAAGTCGGATGGAGCTAAATCTGGACTGTAAGATGCATGAGGAAGAATTTCAAATCGTAATTCAACTAATTTTGCCATTGTAATTGCCGATGAGTGAGCCGTTGCATTATCATGATTGAACAACAGTTTTTTTACTAGCCAACTGCGGTCGTTTTTTTCTTTAATTTTTTATTCACGAGGTCCAATAGCGACGCGTACTACTCTCCTGTGATTGTTTTGCCCTTTTGGAGATAATCTATAAAGATAAGACCCCGAAACATCCCAAAACACAGTGCCAAAAACTTGTTAGCTGATGGAACTACTTTTTCGAAAAACTATAATAATCTAAGCGCTCATCAACGCTTTATCAACTATTTACTAACAAGGAAGGGTTTTTCAAAGATTATAAAAAAGAATATTCTACTCTATTATTTCTCGAATCCCTATTTTCAGATTAAATCCTCTCTGATGAGTTGATGTTATTTATTTATTTGAATGGCTCAAAATTAAACCTAAAATAATTTTTTAATAAAGTTGCAACAAATTTAGATACGAGCGTGAGTAAATTACTCGGGAAAGGAGGATCTAGTTTTAGAATATATTAAAAATAAATTATATGTTATCTAAGAAAAATAATATTACATCCGCCTAGCGCCCTAGATGTTTGCAAAAAATCATACAGATCTAAGGATTTAGGTATATTTTGTGTGTGCAAAATTTCAAATTTTTTTTTTTTTTTTGAGTTTTCGTGGACCACAGAAATTACTACAGACTCATACACCACCACAGAGAAAAAAGTACTTAAATGGACTCAGTGCATCTCAAAAGATATTTGGATAGCATATATTCACTTCCAGTTTTTTTTGCGATTACATTAACCGTACTTACTTTACCTTCAATTGTTGGCAAAGTTAACAAATGGATCGGACTAAGCGGAGCGATCAATTTTGCCAACCATTTACTAACAGGTAGGAGTGGAAGAATAGACAAAAGATTTTTTGTCTATCATTTAATTAATAGTAATTAATTTTAAATATAATATAATATAATATATAATAATATAATGAATATACTTTGCCGAGCATACCTTCGGGCTCAAATATCGAAAAAGATTTTTTTTTAAAAGTAAAAATAAAAATAAATTGAATTTTAAAATAAAATTTTAATGATTTTTTGATCCAATATTTGATCTAATCAGATATTATATGAAAGTTTGATAACTATTTCTTTTCTCGTTTAAATTTGTTGCTTGTAGCTGAAAATATATTTTTTAGAATTCATTTCCACAATGTGAAAACATTTCACATTTCGCTGGCTTTGGGAAATTGACTAGACTAGATATAGTATGCGTACAATATTCTCTGGGGGAATTTTTGCTGTGCAGCCGCAACTCAGATCCCCAAAAAATCACTTCGTCAAAATGAATATTTTTTTACTTTATTCATTCAACCACCAATTTAATCCCTCTATATATGAATATGAAAAAAATATGTACCTTAAACTATGGTTTTATTAGAAAAGATAAAGAAAAATTCAAATTGGTCGCTTTATTATGCTATTTGGTAAAGGAAAGTGGGACAAGGCGGAATAAATAAGTTCTGGGCCTGATATGAAAAAGACATTTTTTAACTTGTGAGGAAGTTTGACTCTAAAATCAACCCTATAAGCCGATGTAGAATTAATTGAATTATTAAAATAAAACAAAAAAGTTATATTATTAATTTCAATCGAAAACGCGCGGTGTCCAAAAACGCAAGTGTGACCATAGCAAAGCAGGAGGGCCCTTAGACGAAGCAAAATGCGAGTCCAAAATGCAAATATGGCCTAAGATTATTTTCTATCTCAGATACGTAGGTGAAGTCCCTTCCAAAAATGTGATTTTGACGGTGTATATGGATGTTTGAGACTGTAAACAAAATTGCAGCGAAGTGCTTGACAAATTTACGAATAAATAAATAAGGCCTTGATAATACAAAATACAATTCAAGAGCCCGAGGCTTCCAAACAAAAGCTAATTAAATGAAATAGGAATTTATTTCAAGAAAAATAGAAAATAGATGTATAATTATTCTTAGGACTTAAGTAAATAAATTTGTATGTAAATTAATGTTCTCTCAAAGAACATCTTAAGTTATTCTAATGATTTATTGACTTTAAATTATCAATAGAATCTAATTTTGTGGTGTTAATTGACAGAGCTAAAGGTTAATATGTTAATCGCTTGCAGCAGTCTATGTAGATATATATTGGGAAATATACATAGAGTGTGGCGACCACACATTTCGGACACAGTTGCAATGGCTGGCGTTTGATATAGTTGCTTGTTTATGTTTGTTTGTTTGTTTGATCCAATGTTTGTTCACAGGTTTGAATGTATTTGAGTGTGTGAGCAGGGAAGGCGAACGTGCTCCCTAAATGACAGGGTTGCATACAAAATTATCATATATCAGTGTGTGTGTGTGTGGGTTTGTACGTGTACGTAGATATATATTTAAATAAATATATACTTAAACTAAGATGACTTGTACAATTTCATAACAAGTGTGATTTACTTTCTCTACTAACCTGCGGGGTTAATTTGTTTAACCTTAAAGCAAAAAAAATGTGGAATGACAAATAGTTGGAGGGAAGGCAAGGAAAAATTTGTTGCCCTAGGGAACTTATCCCCCAAACGGAATATGCATAATTAATATTTTTTTCACAAAGTGTAAGTGGTGGATGGCTTGTAGGGATGCCGTGAGGAGTGGCTAAAAAAAAAGATGAGATAATATTCGAGAAGGAAAAGAGGACCCCTCCCCATCCCAAGTAGAATTTGAGCCATCAAACAAGGAAAAAAATTTAATTTGGACTCCGAGGAAAATTCCGATGCCATTGCAATACGTGTAACGCAGTGTTGTATAATAAACGTTTACAAAATCTATTCTGCGTCCCAACTAGAACATGAGTAGATTTAATTGTTGTGAACCTTTGCGTTGAAACACACGCAAACTCTCAATGCGAGCCGAGGCTTATATTTGTCAGGATTGTAGAATAAATGTTAACACATGTTACATATAAATTTATAATTGAAAATTCCTCCCCGTGGCGGAGAGATTAAAGGTATTGACATTGTCAATATTGATAATCTTAAAGCCAAGGGGTGTGGGTTCGGATCCCAGACAGTCGGAAGAATTATTTAAATCAATTGGATACCAATTGATATAAATAAATATGCCTAGATTACATGTATCGTATATAATCTAATTGTGATTGTTTAAAGACTTATTGGCCTCAGATGCCGAAGAGACTAAAAAAAAAATTGAAAAGTTTCGTTTTGATATCTCTACATGTTTTTCATATATTAATAATTTAATTTTAAACCAGCCAGTAACTCACATCTGATGACTAGGTGGTTGGGGACCATGACTTTCCCGAGGTAAGGCTGAATTTCTGCCGTTCCTCAAATTCAATTCACTCGTTCATTTTTCCATCAAGATACTTCTTTGAATTTAGATTCTTTAGAGACTTTAAACAATTACTAATAAATTTTATTTAAGATACCAGTATTATCAAGGGATATTTATTTACATCAATTTCTAGTCAATTGATTTAAATAAATTTTCATCGGATTGCCTGGGGTCCGATCCCACACTCTTTGGCTTTGAAGGTTTCATGATTTCATACTGGCCCCGAATAATGAAATAAGGCAAGGAAAGAAGAATAATTAAATAAAATTATTTTATTAAAAATAAATATTAGGATACTTCATTATTAATACATTATTTAGTGGGTTATTCTACAAGAGGTTTGCTATTAAATCTTTGAAGATCGAGACAAGTCCGTCACTCTGCCTGAATTCAAATGGAAAAGTAAAAGTGTATTATTACTAATGACCACTAGAAGTATTTAAGTGCATGGATTTAAGTATCTCTATAAGACTAAGTTCATTCAATGAAAGAATCTAATGGTAAAAACCGATACGAGTAGAAATTTAAAAAAATACAAAATAATAATTTAACTTTAAATAGAATTTTTTATTTTTCGCTATTGAAGGCTTTTTAGTCATATACAATAAATAAATTAATTTGACTATGTCCTGGTCTAGCCTCACGTATCAAAGATCATTGGTTCGTTTTCCGTCATGAGCGACAAAAATTTATTTATATCAATATTATATTTGCTAACAATTAATATAAAAAATATTCAAACACAATCTGTATCTGTAGATCCTATAATTTCCAACCAAGGAGGAATTTTAGTGTTTCAAGACAGGGGAATCGAGATAATAATAATAAAAATAATAAATAATTTTCATTAAACTTTATTTTGTCCTTTTTTCATCATAAATATTTTTATGAAATTTTTATCTTGCTTGGAAATGAGGGAATTATATTCTGCAGTTTACTGAGAAGGGGTAGTAAAACGAAAATGATTGAGAACCACTGCTCTATAATGTTCTACGTTGAACCAGAGAAACTGCGAATAATTAGATTTAAGACTATTCGCATTTGAGGCCATATATATTTTAACTAATTCAAATATATTTTATATACAATTTCCCATATATATTAATTGAAATACAATTGATTAAAATAAATTTTAATCTTACTGCTTGGGATCCGAACCCACTCCCCTTGTCTTTTAAGATTTCAATAATGACAATGCCTCTAACCTTTCGACGACGGGGTGGGGGTTAATAATTTAATTAATAATGGGTAAAGATTAATTATCTAAACAATCTATTATTTAACAACCTAAATGACTATTTTAAAAGTTAAAAAAAAAATTTTCCTCTGTTGTAATATATAATTTATCACTCTAAGTAAAAAAAAAAATTCGAATTCAATAAAAGTTTCTTTTCGATCAATTTTTCTTTTTTCACAATGGGGTTTAAAAAAACTTACAAATATAATAATTAGAAAGAATCTTATACGTGAATAGCGATAAAAATGTCACCAATTGAATGAAAAATGTTCCCCCAATGGGAGCGCGAAAAAAATAAAAATAAATAAAGCCTTCTCTCTCAATGGCCCAATTCAATTTTTCCAAGTGTGAAGAGGACTTCTTTTGTAAATAGAAATAAATTAATTCCTTGAGTTTAAAAAATACTCTTTAAAAAAAAACTCTAGAGATTCAATCGGATGAAAATTAAAGGAGTAAATTTATATATAACTAATTATATTACTTGATATATAAAATAGTAGCTGCGTCGAACGCCTTCGACCCCCCTTCCCTTCCTCTTTTCTGCAAGCCAAAATTGAAATGACGTCCTTGACCTTGATATAAGGAAAGGTGAGAGCATCCAAAAGCATGTTTTTAAAAAATTCACAAATGGACATATAATTTCATACATGTGTGGGTTTGGAGTAATCAATTACCCTTATAATGCAATTCCAGCTCTATCTCTACTATTTTTCAAGAAAAGAAGACCCAAAATCAAATTATATGTTTTTGCTCTTTCATTTGCCCCTCCTTAACCAATATATTTCATTTAATTTAGAGATAAGAGGAGGTACGTATAATGGATGGTTTCCAGATTATTTGATATGCTAATTAATAATGAAAACGTATGATAATTCAATATACCTAATAATCTACAAATGACTTCCACTGACTTTTTATAGCTACATTATTATTTTATATTCTTTCCTTTTTACTTTATGAGCATAACTGTTACATTATATTAATGGAGATAAGAGAATATTTATTCACTTTAATATTTATTCACTGTATATATTTATTTTATTATTTAAATTATCAAAATAATTTCATTTGCATAAAAGTCTTGTTTATCTTTTGAAAAATTACAATTTTTTTCTTCATTAAAAAATAGTCATCATAGTCGATGGTTTAAGAATCATTTCCCCCTCCTGGCCGAGAGGACTCGTCACTAGTGACAAAATTTAAAGTCAAGGGATGTGGGTTTGGGTCCCAGGCAGTCAAGAAATTTATTGGATACCATTTGATATAATTAAATCAACCACTGTATCTTAAATAAATATATATATATATATCGTTTTATGGACTCAGATACTGATTTTAAAAAAAAAGGCAATTCGATATTAAGTCCGAACAATCGGCAAATTAACACTCTGCTCATTGCATTAATATAAAAAGGCTTAATAAACTGATTTTAACTCTACAATATTTATGCTAGAATGATTGAATTTTCCCATTTAAAAAAAAAAAAAACCTTTGAACATGTCTCTAAACGTGGCCTAGGTTAAAAATTCCATTGAATGAACCCAAATAACATTTGAAAAATTAATCAGAGCAAATTTAATAGACCATAGAACACGAGATGATCAATTTTAATCAAGGATAAAACGGAATTTAGTATCAAATAATAAATCGATGGAAAATTTTCAATGATTAATCTATACCATCGATCGAATTACTAGGCATAGTTATTTCTATTCTATAAAAAGGAATTAAGATTATCCCAATAAAATAATAAAATCCAATAATAGAGCAGAATGGGAGTATAAGAGACGGATTTGAATTATTAATCCCCTGATAGCCATCCATGGGACTAGGGGAATGCATACTTGAATAGATTGGGAAACTAGTCCATTTGGATGGGAACGAATAAGTAGATGTACGTACTACATGCACATAAATAAGCAGGGATTGGTCAGGCTAAGGTCGGTTCGGTTGTATGCATAGTAATGGAAATAACCAATCGATGGAAGAAACCCTCCCATGACCTTCCTAATTATAGAAAAAAAGAATACTACTATTGGGATGTAAAAGGTCAAAGATACTTGAAAACACGCGATTGGAAAGGGAGAAATTATTCATCAATTTGAGGTATGATTATTACTCGAACGGCATTCTTATAGGTGAAGTATCAAAAAATAGATTTTCTTATTTCTTCTTTCTTTTAATTATTAATATGAGACTATTTTTCAGAAAATTCCAGAATAAACTGAGTCATGGCGGTCAAAGGAAATTTTCACACAACAATATCTTTAGGAATTCAAAAAAAAATTTGTAATTAAATTTGTTTCAGTAATTAAAATAAGTAAAAAATATAAGTATTTGATGTATTTGTATAAAAGAAAGTTTCAGCCTCTCCTTCAAGTACAAAATCGATACAAATTAGAAGTCATCTAAAATGAATTGAAACGAAAACTTCTGACTGTTTAATTTAGATTTAAAATTTTTTGGCGATTGTATGTAGCGAGCAAATGTACTTGAAGAAGTTCACAGAATAAGTAGCCCTTTTATTTTATATAAAAGAAATTCAATTAAATGAGCCACATAGTCACATCCGTGACAGTCACTGACTTGCTAATAATGCATTTTTAACAATACAGAAAAGTTTATTTTTATAATGTTATTGTTACCATGTTTTTGTACTGTTTTTTATAAGACTTTACAATTTTGTTTTTTGTAAAATGTATTTTTTTTAATCATATGGCCACTAGCTTAAAGAAAAAAAAGAAAAAGGCAACTGAAGAGATTGGTAAAGGTATAATCGCAAAAAAAAATATCGAAATTAAACTAATTATACCAAAATGTGTTTTAAGGTCCTTGTATTCATTTAAGTACGTTTTTGTAATAATGTTTTTGTATGTGTCTATTTTTGATCATTTCTTTCGTTCGTTGTGTTGTGCTAACTAGAGGTCTAGCTAGCTTTTCGTATCAAGGGTCAGTGGTTCGCTTCCCGTCTTGAGCGACAAAAATTTATTTAAATCATATTAGCTATCAATTAATATAAATAAATAAGAAGGGAGTCTAAATGGCCTCAGATGCCGAAGAGGCTTAAATAAAAAAAATTCCCTTTATTAATAAACATAGGAATTTTTATATTTTGTTATCATGGCAACGGGTCTTACTATCTTTTCTTAAGGATATTTAAAATTCAAAATAGAGGACCTCGCACTATTTTTAAGTGGAAAATGATTAAAACATCTCAAAGCTTATTCAATTTAATCATTTTATTTAATCAATATTGTTAGGGTATTTTAAGAAAAAATCGAAAAAACTAAAAAAGTTAATCAGAAAAGTGAATCCTATACAATTTGGGGGAGGTGGATTGGAGTTAATGCATTTCAAAAATCATCTAATAAAAAATGATTTATGAATTTTATTTAAAATCAAAAAATTAGAGTTAATCTTGAGAAAATGGTAAAAAAAAAAACTAAAAAACTACATCAGTAAAATACTTGTTGTTATTAGGTTGGCGAGAAAGTTCTCTCGTATCTGAATCAATTTATAAAAATATATGTTTAATATTATTCAATGATATAATTTCGATTATTTGTAACAACTTGTTGCCATCTTTCAGGTAATTCCTATTTTGTAAAAGTTCTCGTCTTTGGAGGGAAAATAGCCAGCAACTGTTTTGGAAACGCTTTCAAAAGAATTAATTTTTCCCGTTAGATAACTTTGTAGAGAAAGTCTGAATGGTGCAATGTCAGGTGAATATGGTGTGAGACTATGAACTTTCCATCCCAACGCATTAAGTTTTTGTTGTCTTACCATTGCGGTATATGGCCCAGAATTATCATAATGGAACACGATTCCTTTTCTGGACGCTACTGCTGATCTTTTTTCTTTGATAGCTGCATGTAATTTATCAAGCTAGTTACAGTACGCATTCGCAGTGACAGTTTTTCCTTGTTTCAGCAACAGGATCTTTTCTGTCCCATCACAAACAGTGCAGTACTTTTCCTTGATGAATATTTGGTTTCGCAAGAGTTGCTGATGATGTTCCAGGTTTGCAGTAAGCTTTTTTCATCTTAATATTCTCGTACAGAATCCACTTTTCATCTCCGGTAATAAGCTTGTCCAAAAACGGCTCACATTGTGTCTAATGAGATATGATGACATATTCTTATACCATCAGACAAATTATTTTCATTCAATTTGTATGGGACTCAAATGCTTTGATTTAAGACAAACCCAAGAGCTTGAATGTGGTCTCCAATAGTTGTATAATGGATGCCGAACTCTTCTGCAACTTCTCTAATTAACTTGTTAAATGTGGATTATTCTCCAACATGGACTGAAAAACATCATTATTGATCTTTGACGCTCAGATCCCCGAAACGAAATTTTCTAAACTATCTTTGATAGGTACGGACATTTACAACATCTCTTGTAAATATTGCACATAAATTTTCACATGCCTAAATTTCACAAGTAACTGATGAACGGTATAAAAGAGCTCCTTTTATATTATACAGCAGGTAACAAAACAAATAAAATTCCCAATGACTCACTAGCAACATGTGTTTTTGATTTACATGCAAAATTACCTACTTATTTAAAATACGACAGAACTTCCCCTTCAAACTAATAATTAATAATGTTTCCCGGTTAATTCTGCTTTATTCTTATAAAATTCATCGTTTCGCCCACTTATCTAAATTGTACATGAAGCAAGCCGAATTTTATAGAAATAAAACACAAACAATGTTTATTTAATCATTATTTATTTATTTATGTTTTGATTTGATTTTCGATTCTAATGCCATCGTTAATACAAATATTGAATGTTCTAAGAAACTTTTTGATTAAAATCTGTTTTATTTGTTGTTGTTAATAATATTATAATAAAATATACATAAGAATAATTACATTCATTTTATTGACCAAATCCATTAAATTAATTACTAGAAGGTCAAAGAAAGAAAGAAAAAAAAGGGAAGCATAAATCGGAAACAGATTACATTAGAGCAAATGATAAATGGTTGGGGAAAATTGAGGCATCTAAGGGGGACGTGGCCAAACCCCCATGGGAGATCAAAAGGCCTAAGTGCATTGCTCACACTTACAATTAACTAATAACACAATAAAAGCTTTGTCCGGTAGATAAGTTAGTGATCCAGTGATGAATGAATGGAAACGAAAGAAGGGAGGAAACAGAAAATCGACACCTGGCCCCCAAGCCCTACTAATTGACTCATGGTCGCCTGAAATGGATTAATAATTGAGTCGTTAGCTTTTCTCCCACCTTTCACCTATAATTTAAATTATATGCTCTCTGGAATTATGCATTCCAAATGGAATTGCATGTGGATAACCAACGACGACAATGATGATGATGGTGTTGACGGTGTCATGCAATTTTTGAATTAACATCAAAAAGTTTAATTCTCTATTTATTTTAATGATAAGATATAAAATTTGAAAAAAAAAATCAAGATGGTCTCAATTTCTTGATTAAAGATAAAGATTTTAGGATAAATTATATGGGGAGGTACACATAACGTTTATAAAAATTTAAATAAATAAGGTATCTTTCTCCTGAGAGAGGCCTTGGACTGAAGAAATCAAGAGGTTTGCCCGAAGAGAGCAGCAAGAGATCTCAGATCAAAAATGTTGAATTATCAAGGTGACCTAAATTAGTTCATCTTTGAAAGGTAGGCAACCCAAATGACCCACCCACTAATGGATTTTTCGATCAAATACCCAAAAACTCCTCTAAAGTCAAACATGCATGCTCAGTTGTTGATTTCTCTTAATCAAAAATGAATTTGGTCATTTGGGTTGCCTAATTTTCAGCAAGTAAATACGAGCGATAAAGAGAGTAAAACAATATATACAATATATATATGATGTCAAATTAAATAAACAATTGTAAATTTCGAGGTGATCGATTTTGTTATTTAATATAACATCATCAGGCCTTACGTTAGTGTGAAATATCGGAATAATAGCGTATGTGTTCTTTGTTTGTTTTATTACTTATAATTACAAAGGAAGAGAAACGTTTAACCGAATTTATTAAAATATTCAGATATTTCTAACTTAAGGCTAATGATATTAAATTAAATAACGAAATCGTCTATTTATTTATTTAAGTAAAATATATTTTCACTTACTTCAATAAATCGAAATGGCTAAATTTTTCATCAAATCTACAAAAACGAACGAATTTATGCATCCCATTGGAATAGGCTTTCTAGTTGAAATGAAATTAGTAAAACTAATTTATAAGCTGATCTTTTTGAGTCAAACTCTACCCCCCCCCCCCCTTTTCCGATAAAGAAAGATAAAAAAAATAATTTAATTAATTTTTTTTTTTGTAAGTATATATTTTGCGGGTAGATCAAGCGGCCTTTGATGGTCCCGGGACCCAAAAAATTATTAATAAAAAAATATTCACGAAAATTTGCAAAATAAAATTGAAAGAAAAAAATTTAATAATATTATTATATAGATATTAATAAATAAAACTGTAATTTCCACACCCTCCCCCCCCCCCTCTTTGTGCTTGCCTTATCAATAAAGAGGAATAAAGATGATCATTCAACCACCATCTCCTATTTTTTTTATGATTTTTG
>JAAAKE020134125.1:0-33364 GCA_010014785.2 Anisolabis maritima | reverse complement strand
AGGAGAGCCGAAACGTCGAGTTAATCTCAACAATCAACGCGGACCAACCCGGGAAAACATCATTCCACATATATATACTATAGTTGCCTGAAGATAATCCTCGTTCTCAATTTTGATTTTTTATTGAACCCTTTTGCTGAACCTGCCTTCTCCTCTATTATAATAATATAGTATAGCTCAGGGGTCCTCCTCCCTATTGGTAGGATTGATTGGACCTCCGAAAAATCGTTCACGACGCATGCCTGTTTACTATCCATCCCCAGTTTGACAAAAAAATTTAAGCCATTAATTCTTTAAAATTTTTGAATTCTTACGACTAAGTAAAAAATATTTTATTAATCCTTTTTAATTTACTTCTTTTATTCTTCGTTTTCATATTATTTTTCTATTATTTTATATTTTATTTAAAGTAAAAAAAAATAAAAAAAAAAAAAGTTTCTTTCTCTATAAATTCATTAAAATCCTCGTCAACTATACAATTTATATTCAATTGCGACATGAAGTTACTATTTTAAATTTAAATATAAACTGTTCTTGCATTTGCCAGCCAAGTTTCTCCAACAACAAAGAGAATAAATTTTATTATTTAAAGCAAAAGTCGGAAGCAAGAAGAATTTCTAAAACTTTTTATTGTAGTCTCTTTTTCCTTTCTTCATTTTTAACTTAAAAATTTGCCTACTATTTATACTAACAAAAATTATTATATTTAATTACTGAATAAGTTTTCTAAAAGAATAAATTCCTTTTTTGTAATTTTTCAAGCTTTGATGTAGACTATCCTTTTTCCCTTCGACTTAAGGGTCAATACTTTTTTGATTTCTCAAGAGTTAGTCATTTACTTCAATGATAAAATTTTCTTTTCTTTTTGTCGTTAACAACATGTTTCGGTCCGTATTCTGGCTCTCATCAGAACATGTATAGAAGAAAGTAATTTCTTATTTAATGGTGTTAACATAATATATATTTAAGGTCTTTAGTAGTTAGTTGTTTTTTTACAGTTTGATGTTGTCTTTATAATAATATTGTTGTTTATATTTATATATTTTTAGATGCTGAAAAAAAGTTTTTTGTGTCAACTTTATATTATAATGCGGCCGCTCTCGGAATTTCTCAGAGGTGTAGAGAGGGAGGGAAAGAGTTTTGGGCTTTTCTTCCTTATGTTAGAAACATGGGGATTGCGGAATGGGGGAATATTTTGGCCTTCTCACTTTTAGGATGGGGATAATATTTCACGACTTTCGAGACTCACCAAAATAATTTCGCTTGTAAATATGCTACATTAATTAAATTTTTTCAATAGAATTATGTAAATTATTAGTAAAATACCATCATTATTAATTAACTCAATTCAATTATCCTGAGAAAGGGCATGATTAGTGTCTGAACCATCGGCAAAAATTAAATAATTTGTATTATTTAATTTCTCCTCCTGCCGTTCCTGAGATATAGCTACAATAATTAGATTTTTCAAATGAGAATATTAAAAAAGAATATTAAGAATATTAAAAAATTTCAAGTGATAAGAGAACTATTTTATTCTCCCATTTTCAAATAACCCTAGAAAATAATTTATAATAAACAATAAAATTTAGATGAAAAATGCTGAAAAAAAAAATTAATACCATAAAACTTTTCATTCCAACTTTACTTAAATTTTATAAAAATTGTCTGATGTTATATTTTATTAAAGGATTAAAATATTAAAAGCATGTTAAAATTTCGCCAAAATAAATACATGTACATAAGCATATGGCCAGTTGAGAATATTTTCACATTTATATGCATTTTGATTTGGAATGAAATATAAAAAGTTATAATCTCGAGCATGTTTCTAAGATTGAGTCACACGTGTAATGACAAGAGGAAATTGGCTTTGTATGCAGACTTCTTTAATAGTGTTCGTGACCTGTGATTAAACGTAACAGACAAATGAACACGTTCCAATAAAATCCCGGCAATTTCCCACACCCCTGCTAAGGATTAACTTTGTTTGAAATCAACTTTTCCCTCGGAAATTGTTTAATGGCCCCTAGAAGTATAAATACATAGAAATGTTTGTTCTCTTTCTATGCGTTTTCTGCCGATTATCAAACGGACGTTCGTTCCTTCATTTTTGCTAGAATTCGCACACTTCTCAGACAGCAGAATAAGAGAGAAAAAAAAAACCGATATCATTTCTGCCAATTATCTTTCTTTACAGGTTCACTAAAAAAAACGGAATGCCTTTTTAATTTGATTTAGGGGTTTGGCTAGATATTCTTTGAAATAGAGTCAGGTGAGAAAACAAAAAATGTTAATAAAATTTTAAAAAATATTAACAACTTTTATTAATCGATATGAGATTTGGCTACTTTAGGGCGCAGTGATTCTTTTTCCGCCCCTCTCTATGATTTCCTCTGGTCGGTTTTATTATTATTAGGCGAACTTAGACAACCGCCTAGGGGCGGCTGAACTTTGAGATTCTCTTTTTTTTAACTTATTTCTTTAATTAAAAAAATTTTATTTAGATTTATATAGACTGTCTGACTTTGCTATTTTTGGCTCTTTGTGCATATTTTACTTGATATTGATAAGGAGTGATTGGATTTTTCTTTGTCTAGGAAAGTCAGAAGTCCTGGAGTTTGCTTTTTTTTAAGTTTTTACCAGACCATATAGCCTCCGTTTATAATTATTTAAATTAATTGGAAGTCAATTTAAATAAATTTTATTGCTCAGAAGCAAATGCGACTCGTAGTTCATGCAGTAAGAGCTCTACGCCTAGGGACAGGAGCAACTTAGTAACTTAATTTTAAAATAATTTTGAGACATTTGAAGTATTCTTGTACTGAAAACCGGGATTTCCAGGCCCAGAACTGGAAAAAATAATTGCAAGCTGTAATATTCACTATTAAAATTTTGGTTGTATTATCTAAATTTTTATTCAAAATTTTTATCATTTATTAATCAATCCTAACTATGGATTATAATTCACCATTTAATATTTAGAAAAACACTTGAAAATATTTCGAATGGGCTTGTTTTTCTCAATATAAAACCTTTAACATATCGTCAAAAAAGAAAAAAAAAAACAATTATCCAAATCTCTTTTTTTTTTTTAAATCATTTTTTGTAGATCTCTGTCAGTAACTCCCCTCTTAACGACACCTCGTTCGATTCACAATTCCTCTATATTTATGCAACATGCATTACAAGCGCTCTTTTGTGGGATTCTCCTAATTTATTGTTTATACCCTTTATCTATCTATTTGTGTACAACCTTCCCAACATGCACAAGTATTTATTGTAAAGGACAGTTTTAATAACTAAGGCGCTAACTGATTGCTTGATCTTGATTTTTCTCGAGGTTTTGCTAAAAAGGTTTTTGTTAAAAAGAAACATATTAAATGACTTGACATATTACAGTGAAAAGTAAAGACAAGCAATTGACCTTTGATTTATTTTTTTTTTTTTAATTAAATTTGTCACTTTTTCTTTTAATTATTAAAAAATATATTTTTTTTTATTTTAATATTATTTTTTTTCAGCTACAGAGGCCATTTATGGATTACAAATTTTTCATATATAGTTTTAAATATTTAAATATCAATGGCTTTCGGTGGGTCACCACAATCTTGTTCTTCGAGGTCACCCATACAAGGTTCTGCACTGGTTGGCCCTTCTTAACGACGACGATCTTTGTGGCTGTTGTTCTTCTCTCCGGCCAAGTCCGCCGGCCCAGCAATAAATATAATTTTCCTTTTAGGAATCCTTTGCGTATTATCTTCGTAACGTGATTAATGTAACTTTTTTCAGAAACGTATTCCTATTGTTAAAGTCATTACTATATTTTTTATAGAATAATTTAACAATTGATATTTCAAATTTTGTAAATGCAAAATTCGTATTTGATTAAAAAAGAAATGAATTTTATTTAATTTGGGTAATTAAACAATTTTTAAACATAAAAAAAGATTTAAAATGTTAACCTAGTATTTGATTCGCATGAAAAAAACTTTTGTTAATATATATTCAATTTAAATGACATTTATAAACGAGGTGGCGTAGCTAAACATGTTGCTTAACTTGCACTTAAGTTTCTTGCAATATTTTAAATATGACTATTCTCACTAATAAATAATTGATATACGCCAATCATTTGCAGCGTGAATTTTGAGACAATTAAAAAAATTAAAAAAAGTACTTTAATAAAGTACTCGTATCGGATAGATGATTTTATTGAAAAGATTACAATCGCATCCGACGTAGCCTAATTTCCAAGTTTCAATTTTGAGCCCCGAATGATTTGTCGTTTTGGAATCCGCGAATACACTTGCAGAATCAGTCCATTTTGGGAGACGCAGATGATCTCAAAATTTAAAAAAAATTCTATATTAAAAAGGCAAATAAAGAGTGATAGAAGGAGGATAAAGAAATAAATAAACATAAACGAAAATTTCCTTTTTTCTAAGGCTTCAGGTTTTTTTTTTTTTGTTTTTTTTTAATGAATTTTTTCATTAGATTTATTTATTATTTTAAAGAGTAAAAAGCAAAATTTGTTTAAGTTGAATTCATAAATTATAATTAAAAAAAAAAAAGAAAGAATTTTATTCGGACTGACTCCTACCCGAACCCCCTTTACTTGCTGTTTAAAATTTTCTATATTGACACAATCAACACCTTTAACCTCTCGAGGGTGGGATAGCTTCTATATATTATAATAAGTGTGTGAATATAATTTAAATTAATAATGATTTTAATTATTAATTATTTTATAAAAGAAAAAAATGATATGATGAATTTTTTCAGCATCAAATACTCAACCCCCCTGCAAATCTATAACATTTTATGAACAAACAAAAATGTTTGTCTAAATGTTGATACTTTATTTCTCTAATCTCTCTCTCCCAAATGAATAATCGGGAATCTTGTTTTGTAAATACCTTGGAGCATGAAGTAACAAAATTATTTAATACCATTAACATAGATTAACAAATTTAACGTAATATTACGAAATCAACAAAGAATTACAAATAACAAAATGGATTTTTTTTTTTGCATATTTAATATAATTAAGAAAAATTTGCTGAGAGGTTAAAGATACTGACATTGTCAATATTGATAACTTTAAAAGCCAAGTTCGGATCCCAGGCAGACCGATGAAAATTTATTAAAATAAAATTGAATACAAATTGATTTAAATAAATATGCTTGGTTAATTAGTATCGTTTAAAAGTCTATATGGCCTCAGATGCCGAAAAGACTTAAAAAAAATTTTTTTTGATTTTTTCTTATTATTGTATTATTTTTGTTATAATTTGATATTGCTGCTTCGTTCATTTTAATATATACTTGTTTTTCGATTATTTTTAATTATATTTTCTATTTAAATATAAAGATTGCTATAATATAAATTTAAATAAATATATTTATTTTTATTGGTAATTGTATATTATATATATTTATTTTGTAAAACCTAGTTTGTTAAAAAAAAAACTTATTTTTATAAACTAAGGCTAGAGGGAGAATAAATTTAAAAAAAAACCACTGGGCCATGGGGGAGGGATGGAGGGGATAATAAAAAGTAAAGTTAGTTTAAATTTGATTCATCCATTTATTATTTATTATTATTCTAATAATGAATTTTTAATTAATGTTTCATTATTGAGCTATTTCTGTAACCACTTCATTACTTTTTCACCCCTCCCCTTGACCCTGTCGTCCCTCCCCTCCACCGGCCTGCCTTCCACTCTTCTCAGATGAATTGACGTCGTTCTCTGATAAACCCAAGCCGCTGCTCTCTTTCCCTCTCTCTCTCTCTCAACTTTCAAATAATCAGGTAATTATTTATTTATTTATTTACATTCACTTTGAGTATTAAATTATTTGTTTTCAATATTATATTGGTATACTTTTTACACTTATTTATAAGATAATTCAAAGGATCTCATAAATGCAAATTTGCTATTACCTCTTTGACATCAAAATAATTTCCATTTTAATTATATATTAAAACTCAAGACCTTAAAATCTTTATAAAAGGGGCCTGCCTCATCCACAAGGAGCGTCGGTCCCAAGTCAAAAGCAAGTGACGATATCTCCCTCTCGTCAATTCAATTCAGGTAATTAATTATTTATTCAGGAAGGGTGAATGGAGCCTCTCCCCGAAATGATCAAATATTTTATTCTGTATACGTGTCTGATCAGGGGCGTAACAACTAAGCCCCGGGCTCAATTCAAGTATATTCAATCGGTTATACATATTTTATATATTATATTTATTTTTCTTCCAATCCAATATCATAAAGAATTCTTATTTTCGAAATTTTTTCACCCAATAGAATAAATAATTTCATTACAGCACAAATTAACAATAGAGGAAGGAGAAAAAGTTATTTTAATAAAGATTAAACAGGCAAGAGAAAAGTAATAATAAATCTCCATAATCTCAAGTTTATATTAAATGAATTTTTTTATTTTAGAAAATTAGTATATATTCTTTCGCTTCCTTGAGCATGGTGGGTCACCCCCTCCAAGATTGTTTTTTTTACAATTTTTTTTTAGAATGTGTTTCTATGGACGATAATTTTCATATAATTAGGAACCCTGTCCCTTGGTGCAGAGGTAGAGGTCTAGCTTCACGTACCAAAGGTCAGAGGTTCGCTTCCCGTCCTAAGCGACAAAAATTTATTTAAATTACATTGGCTACCAATTAATTTCATTAAATAAGGACGGAACTAAATGGCCTCAGGTGCCGAAAAGAACTTAAAAAAAAAAAAAAAAAAAAATATAATTAGGAAACAAAAAGAACAAAAAATTATTTTTTTTTTTAATAATAGAATTTATTAATGGATTAAATATAAAAAAATTTGTGAAAATATAAAAATTATAGGCCGCTCTGTCCCTTCGTGCAGAGATAGAGGCTCGCCCCACATATCAAAGATCAGTGGTTCGCTTCCCGTCCTGAGTGTCAAAAATTTATTTATATTATGTTGGCTAGCAATTAAATAAATAAATAAGGACGCAATCTAAATGACCTCAGATGTCGAAAGACAAAAAAATTTTTATAAGCAAATATAAATATTAAGTTATGATTTAGAGTGAAATATCTTTTTTCTTTTCCTATAAATAGTTCATTTATCTGATTCAAGTTGTGCAAAACACGAATTCTTTGCTTTTTATCATCTGAACGGAATTAGTCTCTCTACTATCTATCTTTATTTTTTATGCATTTTTATTCTTCTCAATATTTTAACAATGCTCTTTTTTTTTTTCTCATTTTAATTAATATCGGAGCCTTCTCTCCTTGGCAGAGAGGATAAATATATTGATTGACATTGTCAATATTGATAACCTTAGAAGCCAAGGGGTGTGGGTTCGAAACCCAGATGAAGATTTATTTCAATCAATTGAATAACAATAAATGTAAATAAATACATGCCTGGATAAACGTATCGTGACTATATTTGTAATTAAAAAATGCCCAATCGTAGCAGTGTTTAAAATAAGTCTTCTAATTTATTTTCTATTATTAATCAATATATATAATATGCATTGCATTTTTTTTTAGCCGTCATGTCTTCCCACCCATTATTATGAAAGACCCGGTCTTCATGGCTACTTGTGTCTTCTTGGAGATACTATTTGTGGTTAGGTCAGTGCAATAGATTACCGATATTCATCAAAAATATGTCTTTTATGTCATTCGTATTCTATTTGAAATCTCTTCCAAAATTATTAGATATTTAAATTTTCAATTGCAAATTATTCTCTTATTATCTCATAGATTGCTATCATTAGTGTTAAATTATTACACTTGAATATGATATAGATAGGTAGGTCATGATTTCCAATGGTGAACCGCCTAAATTTTGTTGACGGAATATAAGAAAACATTTTGCATAATTAATATACATAATTTGATAATACATTAATTAATATCGAACAAAATTTTTCTTTTCAGCTGATAGATTCAAAATATTTGACCGACCTGTTTTTTATATTTTCTTAATTTTTATAAAAAATCAACATCACTTGATGTTTTTGCAATACACGAAACTCTAGAGTATTTTCATTTTTCAAAATTAATTTTAATATTATTTTTGGTAGTGAATAAAAGCCTTTTTTAATGAGAATTTAATATGGGGCAAAGTTTCGGTCCAGTTCATGTCTTCATCAGGGTTCAATGGATAAAGTTACATTTGTCTTTTTAAGTTAAGTATATCTTATACATATATAAGGTGTATAATTTTTTTTATACCTCATTTTTAACACAACATAATGTTGTAGATTTGACAATATTGACAAAAGGGACAGAGTTGTGAATTCGAAACTGATTCCGTCTGTATTCCTGCCAACTGAAAATCTTAGAGGTGCTTAGTTTATAGTTTAAAACACGCACGGGCGTAAATCACGGGAGAACGTGGGTTCGACTCCCACGAGCGTCTCATTTTTTCACTTTACGAATTTAAGGTAAATAACTTAAAAATTGCGAAATTGATATTTTCTAAATTGTTGGGAAAATTCTTCCCATTTCACTGAAAATTATATTTCGTTTTTTATTAATACTTAACATGTGATGACAAAAAAGACAAAAAAAAAACTGAATGAAAGTTATATAAACTTTTATATTTTTATATCGTTGAAATAGTTAAAGAGAAAATCACAAAATAACCTAAAAACATACAAAAGTAAAATGGACCCCGAACAATTTGGGGGGAAGGAGAGGCCATCTAATAAATAATTGATTTATGAATTTTCACCAAAATCGTTAGAGTGAATTTAGAGAAAATCGGAAGAAAAAAAAAATTAAAAAAGTACACCAGTAAAGTACTAGTACTCATTGCCAATTTTATTCAAAAGCTTTGAGGTGCATGTAACGAGGATACCTAGCTTAAATATAAAGTTTGAGCCTCGAAGGTACTTTCATTTTTGAGGTCCCTTAAATAGTCTCTATTTAAGGGACCTCAAAATGTGTATTTCAGTTGAAATCTTAATATTGATTTTTTTGCTATTGCAATACTTATCCCATACTATATACTTAATATAACAGATAGAACTAAGAGAAGATAAACATTTATTCAGTTATTTGAAATTATATTTCTTTTTTTTTAAGGTTTTTTTTTTTTTATACAAATTCTCAATTTTTCCCTGTGTATAGGAATATTTCATTGTAATTAGATTATATTTTTTATAACATTTTCTTAATATCGAATTTTTTTACTTATTATTAACGTTTTTATTGGAATATCGTCAATTCCAATGCGTTATTATGATTTTTATAATTCTATTATTTTATTAAATTAATGAATCCGATAGAAATGAGATGAATAATGATTTGAAAACAATATCTCCTTTGAATAAACCATAACCATAAACAATAATAAATAATGAATTCGTGATTTCTTATTTATTATTATTAGTGCATATTTTATAATTAATTTTCCTTTTGAAGAAATCAGAAATTGGATCACTATAAATATATTCACTCCCCACACCTTTTAACGACATGTCATTTCGTTCTACTATCAAATGGACTTCAAAATTGTAGCAGCCCACCCATAACCGGACTGTTAGGAGACAGGCTTCTTTTGTTTTAGGAAGAAAAATTCTTCAATTATTTATTCTTTAGGGTTTTTTTTTATTTTTTTTATTTTTTATTTAACTTCTTTCATTTGGTAAATAAAACTCAATATAATTGGCTACCAATTAATATGAATAAATAAGGAGGGAGGCTATATCGCCTCAGATGCAGAAAAAGACTTAAAAAAAAAGAAGCTCAATACATGTGTAACTTTTTTATTTGCCATTGAAAGAGTAAACATCCTTAATTATGAAGCGATATCGATTTTCTCATCACCATATCCTGTTTAAGCCATTTGGAAGCTCATCTTAAGTTAATATTTTACACACAGTTTTATGGCCTACAGTAATTAGAAGATCGCGAAATTAAAACAATACTTCTGTCATGAATATTATGTATGAACATAATTGATTAACATAACTCTCGACAAGAAGAAAATATTTTCTCAATTTTCACTATTAACTTTGAGTGAATCTTGCTCTTAACTGTCTCATGTAACGAATTCCGTTTGATACTCTAAGGCGACCTGCATATATAGTTAACCTAGAGAAGACCTGAAGAATTAGCTGGGGATAGTCTCAAATTGATCCTGATTTTTCCACTAATAAATCTCTATACAGGTAGTTTTGGAGAATTTATTCCCTTATAGCAGACCATCTCAAGTATGCGCAGCGACGCCCAGCTACGCTCTGGCTGGCTTATAGGGGCACATGAGAAAATAAAACATGATTTTTGTGTTTATTGTTTTCTGATAAATAAAGTGATTGTTATATTATGCTTTGAATACTCTACATTTATCAAATCTATCTCTGCCGCACTTGGTTTGTCGTGGACTATTTTTGCTTTTTCTAATAATACTAAATTCTCCAGACGGATTTTATTAATGCCAACATTTCTAATGACCTATATTGCAAATTTATAAAATTGTTAAAAGAAAGTTGAACAAATTTTTTTGGTTTGGTTTTCATTCATATTTGTAATTTCTTTCAGCATTTTAATAATTCGGCATTGGTGAGTTCTGAAACGAAATTAGTTTGAATATAAAATTATTATGCTTTTCATGCTTTTAATTATATTCACAAGAAATTTTATGTTGCTATTCTTTGCGGCAGCCCCTTCCTTTTTGTCTTTGCGCCACTCTAAATTGAAAGAATATTAATAGATATCTTAACATAAATTTAGAACTTAATAATTATAGAGAGAATTTTTTGATGTTCGTTGGGGCTCTCCTAAAGAATTGTTAAAAGTTTCGAGACACGCCATCTTAGGAAATAATTTGCAATTTTTGATAATAAATATATATTAGGAAAGAGAAATTTTTTTTTAAATAATATCTTCTATGGCTATTTTAATGATTTAACATTCCAGCATAAATAAATTGCGGAAATCTATCAGCTGGTTATCCATGCTTACTAAAATTAAAGTAGTATCCAAAATATAAGAATAATATTTGTAGGCATTAGTTGAATTGGATGCCTGTTTAAAGTCGTAATAAACAAAGGGCCCAATTGGTCCCAGGAGGTCGCTAAATCCTTGGCTTGCCTAAAGAGTAAACAGGTGTTAGACTGGGCTTAACATCGTTGCCTGGGGATTAACTGCTGCAGACAATATCTCCTCTCCCTGTGCCTGTTAGGACCATTGCTACTTTTCGCTTCGATTTCCTCCCCTCCAAAGTCCAAAGCCAATGAGAATTATCGTAAAAAAATTAACACACAATATTACAAGGATAAGTCTAGTAGATTAAAAAGAATAATAATCTGCAAGATGCATTAAATTTCTCTTAATGTCATTTTAGAAAATAAAATATGAATGGATTTAACGAAACTTTCTTGATATGACACGCAAAAAAAGAAAGTATTTATATAAATATATTTTTATACTACTTATATTTAATATGGTTTATTTTTAGAGAGAAATGGATTCCTAGAATTTTATTTCAATTCACTTTGTAATAGATCCTCCTATGGGGATAAATTAATCAGACTTTTCATTAATTTTTAAGTTTTCCTATAATTAGGGAACTGTATATTCATTCATATCATACAAAACAAAAGGCAACTCAGTTGATATAGTGATGAATTTATTTTTAGCTGGTGCGTGGTCCCCCAAAGAACCCTTCTCTCCCTCTGAATCCCATTTGTTGATATATTAATTAATTCCATTTTTTTTTTAATATTTATTATTTTTAAGTCTTTTTTGGCATTTAGACTCCTTATTCTTTGGTAGCCAATATAATTTTATCGCTCAGAACGGGATGCGGGTCATTGATTTTTTGATCTCTAAGGAACTTAAGAAACTTATCATAATTTCTTCATTCAAAAAGACATTAAGATGATGAAAACGGATTAGAGTAAAAAATAGTAACAAAATCTTAATATTTAGATGCACTAAAATTTATTGACAAAAAAATTTTTTTAAATTTATAATACAATTTTGACAATCCATGGAGCAATTTTGTCTTTTTATTAGATTAGACTTCATCTTTTTAATACTTATGTAGACTTTTCCTGACCATTTTCATGACCGAAAATATATTCTTGCATCATTTAATAAGGTATATTTTCAATATTTATGAGAAACTTAAACAAAAGAACAATTGAGTTATTAAAACGACGGGATGTCCAAAAACATAAAAAACTGGAGGGATAAAAGCACATCACATAACTTTCTCTTACCTGATTAGGCAAGACAAAGTTACGTGATGTGCTGACTCACCAGATTTTTTGTGTTGATATATTTTTCTTTATGGTGGTTTATCTGAAGTGATTCATTCATTTTTTCATTCCAAATTAGTCTTTATCCCAAGAAAAATATTTATAATTAAAAAAAAATTTATATTGGTAATTAAATTTTGTTAGAAATATTTATTTTGTTACCATGGCAGCGAGTTGTCCTATCTTTCCTATGGAATTTAAATCCTAAATTGGGGTTTATTTTGAGGTGGAAAATGATTTTTACATTTAAAGATTTAATATATGTACTAATTGATTATATGTACAACTATTTTAATTAGAGGAGTTTAAGAGAAGATCACAAAAAATTTAAAAAAACTTTCGAACAACATCAAAAGACTATAAACTATATATCAGTAAAGTGGGCCTCAAACGATTTTGGGGGAGGGGGGATAAGGGTTAAATCATTTTGAAGATCGTATAAAAAAATTGTTTTATGAATTTTTACCAAAATCATTCGAGCAAATTAAGAAAATCAGAAAGTAAAGTATCAGTACTCGTTAATTTAAAAAAAGCGCTGAGGAGCAAGCGACATGAATATGTAGTAGCTTAAGTATAAAATTTCAACTTCTAGTAGCTTTTCGTTTCTGAGAAATATTGTTCAGAATCACACACACCATTTTTTTTTTTTTTTTTTTTTTGTTTATTTCCGTTGAAATCTCGACATCTATTTTTTACAATCTCAATACTTACCCTATTTATCCCATTAGGTAAAAGAAAGTAAAAACGGAATTGTCCCAAAAAAAAATTTATTTCTACTAAAGGAGTATTTCTTTTTATTTTATTTTCTCCAAACCAAAAATTTCTTCTAGTGAAACCATTAGTAGCATGAGACAGATAATTTGCTGGAAAGGGTCCTCTGGGCTTTCCTTTCCCTTGCATCACTTGTCTCATGTCGATTCTCATTTGCAATAAATCGATTCATTTAATCTTTCTAATCTGGCCATTTTCTCCAGAGAATGTTACCCAAAGGAAGCGCTAATGAAAATTAGGCTTATTGTCGTGACTCCAACACATCACTATGTGGTCTGTTTAATCTTTAACTTTGAGGATTAAGATAGGCCATTAATTCAACTATGTACACTATTTTAGGCCAAACTACATAAGCGTATCATCGGCCAAATAAATTTCCCTGGAGATTTATGCTGACATTAAAATTGAATATATATCTTTTTAATTGGATTTTGTTTAGCACTAACATTTTTAAGATAGATATTCTTTTATTATCTAAGTGGCAATCTTTATATAATTATAAATTTTGGAACACGAATGATGATTGAAAAAAATCAACAAAATCTCTTGTTTTTTTTAAATTCTCTTAAACTCGTGTGAAATTCCTCGTATTCTAGCGGCTCTGTTTGGGATAGCTTAAAAATTTCTGATGGGAATGGTTCAGGAAATATCAAAAGTCTGCATTTTTAGTTTCCACTTTTTTGTCTGGTCTTGAAGATGGTTTAAACCTAAAACCGGGACATCTGGCCTGGAGCGTTAATGAATTTCTAACCTGAAACTCCTTAATGCCTTATTCTAGTAAAATTTCTGCTAAATCTCTCAAAAATATTCGGATAATTTTACCAATTCAATAAAATTTTCCTAATATTCTTTGATAAAAAGAGATGATGGAGGTAGAGAGGTGAGGGACCTCTCAATTTCAAAATAATCCCCGGGAATTGGCCAATAATCGGTTTCGGTGAGGGCCAATGTGCACGATGCTCCAAAGGTATCCATCCGGGGAATTATTTTCTTTTTTTGAGGGTTTTTTTGGCTTTAATTAAAAATTATTTGATCGTTTTCTGAATTTTTTTTTAATAAATCATCAAGTTTTATATAAAATTTTCAAATAAATACAAGATTTGAATACATTTCCAATTACATTTTGTATAATTATCAATTAAGATAAAATATTTGAAGTTCATTCTAATAAATGCTTTCAAAAAAATAATTCGTTAAATTTTGATAAAGAAATGTATTTGTTTGACGAATATTATAGAATACAATTTAGAATTTTTATTTTTACTCAACTTGATTTAAAATATAAGGTCTCTCAATAAAGTAGGTGAAAAAAAAATAAATCGTGTCTTTTTTGCATCCTAAAAAAGGAAATATATTGAAATCTGTTGGTCCAGAAATTGGCAAAGTCCCTGATCAATCGATAGGGGAACGTCAAAGGTGCAAAGTGCTCATGTTTCCACTCACGTCCACTCAACAGGGAGACTGGCAAAAAAAAAAGAGTAGAAAGGGTTCGAAAAAAGGGCCTCCTATCTACCTTTGCCTCCCACCACCTGCCCTTGGAGAATAGAATCATTACTCGAAATCTATCCGTCAGTATTCCTTGCGAGTTTCCGAGTATAGTTATCTAAAAAAAAGGCGGAGTTGAGGGATGGGGCGCTATTCGAAAACGCACTCAGCCAACACTTCTTGTTGCCTCACCCTCACTCTTCATTCAAGAAATAAATTTTATCGCTATTAATTTTTTCACCTTTCATTTTAAAAACAAGTTTATATTTTTTAATCTTTTAGGCAAATAATTTTTATAAGAAATTTATGAGGCCTAGTAAAATATTCGCTAAAAAAAGTAGGGGAAAAACAACAGCCTTTTATCATATTAAATTTTTTTTTAGCTACTATAAAAATATTTTTGGATGAATGATATAATTTAATAATACTTTTTTAGGTAAAAAAAATTTTAAGATAATAAAATAATAGATAAACAAAATTCTTCCACTATGGGATAAAATATTATTTTCATCAATTCTTTTTTACTTTTATTATCCGCAGTCTTAGTTTCGGTTCTTGTCCAAATCGGACCCCATTTAACTTAATTATATAGAAGCAGAATAATCTTAGATATTTACTCAGAGGTACGAGCTTGGAGAAGGTAGCTACCAAATTTAAAGAAGAAAATAAAAAGGAGAAAAAAGGATCCAAGGCAATTGTTTGTCAGAAAAAATTTAATAAAAAAATTGATGCGCGGTTTTAAATAAATTTAATCAATCTGACCAACATTCGAAACGACTATTTCTGTAATAATGAAAGTGAATAAGACTTAGGGAAAAATTTTTTTCACTGGTTCAAATATCTTTTACTTCCCATAGGAACAGATCCAGAGGATAATTTAGAAATTTTCTATCTCCATTTTTTTTTTCATTTGTTTTGCTAACAAAACTTTCTCCCGCTAAAATTAATATATAATCTATATAATTATTACTTAAAATTTTTCTTATTATTAAAAATACATTTATATCTATCGAATAATTTTAAAATTAGATGAGGAACAGATTTGATTCGCCGGTCATAAAAGTTTGCCAACCCCTGCTTTTGACGGAAGAAAAATGACACCGTAAGATATAATTTTTTGTTTCTGAGTGAGCAGAGGGCCCAGCCCCTCCTGTACCAAAAAACATTGTTAAATACTACACTTCCTAATAACAAGGCTAATGAATTATTTTCTAAGTAAAAAAATATAAGCCACTATCAAGTGATTTTATCAATGCCAGGCCGGCTTTGTTCTAATTATAAAATTCTTAATGGCGGCTGATTCCCTGACAACGACTACAAAGGCTCGTTCTAAACGGCGAAAGCCATACTCGAGTAATTTGGCTTGGCGCGGTTCGTTATCTGGGGGATTTGTTTTTGTCCTCCCTCATACCTCATCTCCACCCCCATCCCCAACCCCATCATACAAACACAGATTTCCTTACACTTCTTTAGACCTCTTTGCATCCCCTCTTCTTTCCATTCACAATAGATCCAAATCTCTATCTATACTGTCATCTTTGGTTGTTTGAAAGAAAAAGGGAAATTATACTGAATCAATCCATCCACCCACACATTCACGTTCCTTCCCTTTCTCATTGTTTTCCGTCATAAAGTTTGTAGCTACCATTTGTTACATTCATTTATAGCTTTCCTTTGATATTCTTTCACTTTCTTTATTTTCCAATAATAAAATTCCGATAATAATAATAAACCAGTCAAAGAAAAAAAAAAATCAAATGAACCAAACTGATAATTTTTTTTTTTCTTCCTATCAAAAATTAATTATTAATTAAATATTTATTTGATAAAAGCTAATAAAAAAAAGTATTTTCCAATAATAGTAGATATTATAAAATATATAATATATATACTTAAATTTATTTTCAATTCTATTTTTAATTATTTTTACTTCTTCAATCCATTCTAAAATGAAATATTTTTATTTTAGCCTCTGATTTAATAGAAGAAAAAATTTTACTTTGTCTAATTTATACTTTTTAAACTAAAAGATATTTGGATATATACTGAGGTTTTGTGAAACAGGAGACAAGTAATAAAGAAACTTTGATTTGTTTTTCAATTATTTTCACATATGTGATCGAAATTTTATTTGAACTTTAAAATGCTATACTCGTATATTAAATTTGACTCGTTGCAATCTTTTTCCATCTGTTAGAAATAAAAATTACTTTATTTAGAAAAATGTCTATCCAAAATTTTTTATTCTTCATTTAATATTAGAAAATACATATCCAATCAAGAAATACTAATATTTCATGTGAAATTCTTCTTTTATCTATATATTTAATATACAGTGAGAAAGTATTGCAATCGCAAAAAAATTCGATGTCGAGATTTTTGCAATTTGTGTTGGGGTGCCTCGTCATACATGCCTATCGTAATTATTTCTGATAATTGTAGAGGACCAACAATCTACCCACCCTATTATATCTGATATTTAGATAATATTTTCATTTAAAATATTCCTTATTAGGCCTTGCCTCAAAACAAATAAAATCGTGTAAATGTTTCATGTCAGATTTAACTAATTTTTTTTAAGGAAGATTCTTTCCATGTCAAGTGAGTAAATCTGAATAAAATTTCTTCCATTAACTAAAATTAATGACCTATATCAAAATTAATTAAGGAAGGATCATTCCGTCGTAGAGTAGAGCTAATCCCTTAGACTTAAATTGTTATTCACAGCATGAAGAAATTAGATTATGTTACAAGATATTAAATATAAACGGGATAGTGTGCCATTGTGATAAATGGTCGATTAAACTGGAAATAGTGAAATTATAGTATAATTTCCAAGCCTTGAATTGAAGAGATATGAGAGGGGGATTTCTCCCCCTCATTTAATAATTTCATTTGTTAGCATTTAATTTTTAAGATTATAGTAAGTAGGCATATATGGGACAAGAACTTGTTGATTATATTCTATTTAATATAACTTCAGTACTGGGCTCTCAGAGGACGATTGCAGCGTTGCCAGTGTTGTTCATCACTGATCGACACACACACACACACACACACACAGGTAGTCCTTGGGCGTTTTCCGCCTATTTCCACCCATATCACTGTTCGACAGTGTCCGGAAGCGGAAATAAGCAGCCATAGTGTTTTGTTAAAATCTGGCAATATGGTGATTATCACTACTACAGCTTTGCCAAGGCCGCGTTATGATTGGCCCACATGCTCTGCCCGGGGGGAGGAGGACTCTCTACCCTTTCATATTCTCAATACTGAAGTTTTATTAAATAGAATAAATGAGTGTGAATGGTGGCCGCTGAGAGACTTTCTAATATTATATTTTTGTGTGTCAAAAGTTTATGGTAAAAAGACTTTCCGAGTTAGAGATCTGAAATTTGGCATATAAACCATATTCCATATACAATAAGTTAGGAGGGGAATCAAACAACATATTTTATGGATGAATGGATTCAATTCTTGGGACGGATTTCCAAAGGCACTTAGGCCAAAACCATTTGGGCCCTTTGTACCTGTTACCTTTCTCCCTAGCTAGGCAGGAGACTTTTGGCAAAGCTGAATAATTTTTTAACTAAACCCGAGTTGTATGGCAATTTCAGATCCTAAATCCAAATCTTATCCGATTAGACACTCACCTCAAACAAAAGAGTTTGACATATTCAAGAGCAAAGAAATTTTATATTACTATAAAATCTTTAGGAAATTAATTAATTAAAAAACTTTCCTAATTAAAAATTTTGCTTATTAATTTCTAAATTAGATTGATCTAAAATTATCAGATGATCTTGAGCTTCCTCCCATCTACGTCTTGAGCAACCCTTAAATTATTAACAACCGGTAATGCCCAAAGTAACTTGGAACACAGGGCTGAATTGGCTGCAGCTGACGTTTAGACAGAGCACCCATCTTCAATTGTCTTCAGATAATAAACTCCGCCTTTTCCCCTCGCTCTCTCATATCATTCCTCATCTCTTTCTTCACTTTCTATTTTTTCTTAGTTACTTATGATAATATTAATATCTCCATTTTTTCTATTTCATTTTTGTCAGTGCTAATTATGATCATTTGAAGAATTTTTAAAGTCGTTAAATTTAAATAATATCAAGCCAGTTGGCAAATAAAAAGGGGAAGGAGAATCATACTAGTATACATATTCAAACTGTAAAAAACTTTGTAGGGAAATATAAAAACAAGGTCTTTATTGGGATTCCACATTACTTGAAATATACAGAAAAAATTCTACTCATTTCCATTTTTGTTCTTTAAAAAATAAATTATTTTTCGATAAATATTTTTTTTTTAATCGAAATAAAATATTGAAATTTTTAAAAATATTTATATCAAGTATTTAATTATTAATGCAGTTAATATTTAGTTAGAAAGCGAATAATTGTTTAAGTGGTTTATTATTATTATTATCATCTCAATGTGTTAAATTGAATTTTCATGTTCTCAGTGGAATCTTAATATACTCGTGGGAAAATGTCCTTATGCACGGTTTCTTATTAAAATCTGAATTAAAATATCCATATTAAAAAGTTTATTCGTGATAATATTTTATATGTTCTAATGACTCAGCTGATAACAAATTAATGTTCCATTTTAGAGTTCATCTCATTTCAAATATCTAAAGGATTATTATTCTATACAATTCGGCTGTTTCCAATAACATTTATTCGGTATAATGCCCCCATGATTGAAAAGGTATCTCTATCTCTCTAATTAGGCCTAATTATGGTTGGGGGACTCTTTTAATCGAACATTAGTGATATCCCAGTGGCAAAGGCAATCACTAACTTTTTTAAACGAATTCAATATTATAGTATATTAAAAAATATTTGTTAGTTCAATCAGAATTCTAGCAAATTTTATAACTTTACCTCTAGGGAATTTACTCACAAAAAGTCAATTCCTATTATTTATAAATATAAATTTAGAACACTTTTGCTTTTATATTATTTATAATTCAATCATATCACATTACAATAAATGCTATATTTATTTATACAAATTAGTTTAAATAAATTTTTATCAATTTGACTGAGAATTTGAACCCAGATTCCTTGGCTTTTAAGGTTTTCAATAACTAACCTCTCGGCCCGCTGTGGAGAGCTCGACAAAGGGCTGACAAAAACATACCTATGTATATTTTTAAATATAAAAAAAAATATTTTAAACGCAGTGAACTCTGGTTGCCGATTAAATAAATAAAAAAACAGCCTATAAATAAAAAACCTTTTTATCTTTAAATTAATATAAATTATTATTATTATTAATTTTTTTTTTTTTTTGAGGAGTATGTAATTGAATTCTTTTTACAACCTACTTGTTTAAAA
Source organism: Anisolabis maritima (assembly GCA_010014785.2). Taxonomy (NCBI): domain Eukaryota; kingdom Metazoa; phylum Arthropoda; class Insecta; order Dermaptera; family Anisolabididae; genus Anisolabis; species Anisolabis maritima. The sequence continues at coordinate 13,484 of JAAAKE020134125.1, read as the reverse complement.
AAATTTCATAATACATTTGACATTATCACCATATCGACATCAAACGTGCTAATGGTAATTTCTTTTAATTACAAAGGGGGAAAAAAAAAAAACAAATGTCTAGTAATAAATTATGGAACTAAATAGAACTTAGCATATTTGTAAAGGAGAATGGCTCAAAGCATACTTTTAAATGGATTACTCCATTTTCGAAAATTTGGCACTTAACACGTATGAGACTTTCCAGCCTTTATTTTAGTTTAGGGGATCTAACAAGTATATTATATCACCTCTTTAGAACCTCGAGTTTTAGAATGATCTTATTCTAAAACTCGAAGTAAGAATATTTTATTTTTTTTTTTAGCTTTTGAAAGTTTTTGCAATTGAATATTTCTTAGTTAGGTTTCAAATATAACTCTCCTTTTATAAAATAGTTCTAGTCAATTTATTCCAAACAATTATTTTCATTGTTTCTCTTACTAAAGATAATGGAAGTTTAGAAATTCAAAATTTAGATTTCAATGGAAATACAGATCTCCTGAGTCCAAAAATATCATTTTCTGGAAACGGCTCGAAAGTTTAGTTGGATAACTTTTAACTAATTTTCATAGTTTCGCTGAATTTATTCATAAAAAAAATCCATTTTATAGTGTTTCTGAATTATGAAGACAAATGGATGAAATTTTACATAATTATTGAATTAAAAAAAAGGAGGGAATGTATTGAGATTTTTTATTAATTAAAGACGAAAGAGAGGGAAAAGTTTTGATTTTTATTTTTTAAGTTCAAGTAATAAATAAAATGAAAAATTTATTTATTAACTTTCCAGATGAGATATCAATATGTATTAAATTTTTATACAACTACTTAAATGACTTATCCTTGCAATATTTATTTTTGACATCAATCTTAAGAAAAAAAATCTCTAAGAAAAAAAAAAGAGGGCCACTGAGTTGTATGGAAAGTTGCGCTGGGCGTTTTCATTAAAAACTTAATCAGAATGGTGCTGACGTTGATTGAACGGATGTGTTCAAGTTGGTACGACCGCAACAGATGTTTGCGTGTGCGCACCAGAAGCCAACCCCCTCCTCTCTCCACCTTAAGGCTTATTGTGTTTCCTACCTGTTTAACCGTAGAACTAACGTTAAATGTGTTTAAAAATATATATAAGGCACTCTCTCCACATCAATAACTTTCAGAATGAATATTATCCTTTATTATGTAATCTCTGGACTAGATAATATCATTTACTATTGGATTTATTTTATTGAGTTCTACAAATATTATAATTATTATTATAATCCTTTCTTCTCTCAATTTCGGAAAAATTAGGGCAATACTCACTTCGTTATATTTGATTTACTTAAAAAAACCTTCAAAGGAGTACATTAATGAGGAATGTAGCTAAGTTTTATTAAATCGCCAATTCAATGCGTTTTCATGCTGACTGATGGACTCTTGGACAGCCAAAAGATTGGTTTGAGCAGGCCAGAATCAAGTGCGAAATGAGGAACATATTTAAGGCCATTAGATCTTTTAAAATGAATAATGCTAATTTTATTTGTTATTCTGCCCAAATGACGTCCATATTTGAAAATTATGATTATTTACTTTTCTATAGGAATATAAAGTATAAATTATGTACTCTTTCTTATCTCTACTGGTATTTTGACTGACGAAGCAATTGTAGATTTTTAATCGAAAAAATAATTCAATAAATAAATAAATGGAATAATTTTTTTTTTGCTAATAGAGAGATAATTTCCAGAAATAAACAAATAATTTCGATATTTCTTAATTTAAAATTAAAAATTAATTCAGAAGCTTTTTAGCTTCTTATTCACCTCACTAAAGATCATATTCTCCTCCTTTTTAGATGTTTTGCTTTTATGGGTCTTTAAAGACTCAGGATTTTAACAAACATTATTATAATTATAAAGTTGCCCAAGCACTCTGAAAGTATTATTAAAGTAAATGTTAATTACAGAGAGATTGCTTCTTTTTTATAATTTTTTTTTTAAAGTCTTTCGGCATCTTAGACTCCGTCCTTATTTATTTAAATTAATTGGTAGTCAATATAATATAAATAAATTTAAATAATTTTTGTCCCACAGGATGTGAGGCGATCTATTTTATTATTAATAAGTACCTGGAGAGCATGAAACATGAAACAAACCGCTTGACAGGCAAGCATCTATACCAATCACAAACAGACAGGCATCTCTTTCATTAAATGATATTCCAAGGGGGTCATAAATTAGTTCGTTTTTTCTTGATGGATATTAGGCATCCCACTAATGGATTTTTCCATTAGATCAGGACATACCGTATTTTTACAAAATTTATTTTAAACTTTTTTACTTTCTCATATCTATATATGAAATACATGCATACATGACCACGCAAAAAAAAATCGAGATTTTTGCTAAAATAAAAATTTTCTGCTTCTCTGAAACTAAAAAAAGGTATCTCGCAAAATGGAGTCTGTTTGTGTGTCTGTATGTGAATAAGATTTCTCAAGAACGAAAAGCTGCTTGAATTTGAAGCTTTATATTTAAGCTAGATACCCTCAACTCATGTACCTCCAAGCTTTTCAAAAAAATCGGACAATACTAGTACTTTATTGATGTACTTTTTTTTTTATTTTTGTTTTTTTCGATTTTCCCAAAATTAGCTCGAATGATTTTGATTAAAATTCTTATATCAATTATTTATTAGAAAGGTATTAATCCCCATTTTACTCTTGTACGTTTTTGGATTTTAGTGATTTTCTCTTCAACTACTCTAACAATATTGATTAGCTATACTAATAATAGATTATATATAGACTATAATAAATTAGAAAATCTTTAAGATATATTAATTATTTCATCAAAATAGTGTGGGACCCTCAATTTAAAGGCACCTCTCAAACGCTTGCAAATGATGGGCTACTGCGCACCTCGCTTGCGCTGACAGGAGACTGTCACTAGCCTCTACTCTAAATGATGGCGATGGCTTGTTTAGCCCATCATGGACCAACGTGTCCGACGCAAAAAATCTGGTGTAGCTACACATCACTCAGCTTTCCTTACGTTAGTTAAGAGAAAGTTGTATGATGTACTTTTTGTTAAACCAGTGTTTTAACTTTGGCTTCCCTTTCTCATTTTGGTTGTCATTTTTGTTTCTTGATCAAGTCACTAGCTGTTGAAGGTTGATAAAGGAATAAGAAAGCAGACTGCAGCAAAAAAAAGCTCTTGGATGCCAAAAGCCGAAAGGAGACGTTTCAGACAAAATTTTTTCGTCCATTCTCAGACACTTATTGGCTTCTTGGAGGATTGACGAATAAATTTTGTCTGAAACGTCTCCTTTCGGCTTTTGGCATCCAAGAGCTTTTTTATGCTGCAGTCTGCCTTCTTATTCTTTTATTTTTTTTCTTTTAAAAATGGAAAATTAAATCTTTTGAATGATTTATAGAATAAATATTCATTGAAAAAATTTCCTCTTTCATCCATGATGTTAATAAAAAAATTTTTCATTATTTAATTCAAGAATTTTTAGAGGCTTCTAATGAGAGTGAAAGAATTTTTAATTATCTTTTTAATTAATTCAAATTTTATCATCTTTTACTCTAAAATAAATTATTTAAGTTACACTTGCACAAAATCAAAATAATTAAAATTTTTCCATAGGCGATCGATCTCTCCTATTTATTATTTTTTTTTAGATTTTTCTGGATTTGTGACAATACGGACCTCATATCTTAATAAAAGTTCAAATTCTTCGGATTCTTGGCGTTTCAAATTATTTAACGGCTAATTGAGCAATCTAATTTTGTAAGTCAATATTTATTTCCATAGAAATATTTCCATTTGGTATATGTAAGGGCGGTTGAAGATTTTTGCCAGGCATCTATAAATTCAAAATTATTTTTGGGGATCCATTTTCAGTTTGTTCACCCTTTTCCCAAATTTTTTGTATTTTTTTTTAAACCACTTGCATATTGGGCATTTGTGTGAACATGGAATAAACTTACACTACCTGAACTTATATTTTATTTTAAAATCTTCATATTAAATTAATTTTGATAAAAAAATTAAATTAATTAAAAATTAACTTAATTTTTATAAGAAAAAACTACTTTATTTTGTCATTTCTTTAGAATTTATCATAATATCATATCCTAATTAATAAAAAAAGTGTTTTTGGTAAAATCAGCTATAGAATTTTTCCTTTTGCTTTGATGTATAAATAAATATTCTTGGGGCTAAAAAGAAGAAGAAAAGACCCCAAGCAAAGGAGCCAACTTTCTCGTTCGTCTTTGTGTCCAATCAGTGAATGACCATTGACTGAAGTTCAATGGAAGGATCCTTTTAAAATTGTTGGGGCCTTCATCTAAATTAAGTTGTCTTCATTTTATTTTATATCTCCTATTAACATTTTCAAAAGATATGTCACTTATTCTATAATATAATTTCATATCCAGTATATAAATAAAAATGTCAATATCTTTGTAGAATAAAAATTCCATACTTATCACTTTTTATCACCTACTTTTGATAATAATAATAATTATTATAATTCACCATTTTTAAGAATAAAACCTTTGTTTTTGTTTTGGTTTTTTTTTTAATTTAGAAAAATTCAACGATATCATTTTTCCGAATTAATTAAATTTTTGTTAATATATATTAAACAACTTATAATTTGAAATACTAAAGAAAAAATAGTTTACCATAAACTTAGAGAATTTTCTCAGGGTTTTGTATTTTCTGAAGAATGTCACTCCCCTAGTCCTCTTGGAATTTAATAAATGGAAAACTTTTTCGCTTATATTTGATCTTATAAAGTTACAAATTTTATTAATAAAAATAATGAAAGTTCAAAGGAGAGAAGTAAGAAAAGAAATTTATCTTAATAGAATTTTTTTTAAAGTCTTCAGAGGCATCAGAGGCCATATAAACTTTTCAGTATTCATAAGTTGAACCCATAAGTTGGTTGTAGACCTTTCTTGATAAGCACTCTTTGAATTTCATTCACAATTGAAGCTTCTCCATTTGAGGCCATCTCCTCAAAAAGTTCAAATATTAGATCTATAATTCTATGTAGTATGCGATTGAGTTTTATTTTATTATTATTATTTATTATTTCATTAAATTACGATAAAGTCATATTTATTGCATTTATATATATATTTTCATATTTTTAATAGTCACTTCGGTTACTTGGATTTTAAATTTAATATTAATTACGAAATAAATTATCCAAGCCTATTTATTTATACCAATTAGTATTGGTTTGAATAAATTTTCATCGGACTGTCTGGGATTAGAACCCATATACATATATAGCTGGGGGCTGTTTTTCATTTATATTTTATTTAAATAAAATGCCCTTCACATACCAAAGGTCAGTGGTTCTCTTCCCCCCCACAAAAATTTATTTATATTAATACTTTCAACTTATATAAATAAATAAGTATAAAAATAATAAATAAATAAATTGTTATTAGATTGGGTGAGAACTTGAACACATCTTGGTTACTTTTTCGGCATTTAGACTTATTTTTTAAAATTTTTTTTTTTAAGTCCTTTTCGGCATCTGAGGCCATTTAGACTCCATCATTATTTATTTAAATTAATTGGAAGCTAAAATAATTTAAATAAATTTAAATAATTTTTGTCGCTCAGGACGGGAAGCTAACCACTAACCTTTGGTACGTGCAGCCAGACTTCTTGCTTTGCCCCAAGGGACAGGGCTACCTTGGTTTTAAGCTTATCATCCATTCAATGTAATAATAATTTATAGTGTTTTCGTCTAAGGGCGCTTTTGTTGTACCTTCATGTTAGTGGCCCACGAGATGCCAAATCGGTGGTCCGTGTGGTTCGAATGGTTGGCGAAACTCCATATAATCCAAATTGTTCATAATAATTAAAAAAATATTTATTTTTATAAAATACAAGCAATAATAAATTTTTTCTAAGAGAAGTAACAGTAAAATAAAAAAAAATGTCATTAACCCTCCCACAAAAACATATTGAATCAGGTGAATAAAAAATTAAATTTATCTAAAAAAGATTCAATTTTTTTAATATAAAAAATTCATAACTGGGATTTTTGGATTTACCTAAGGCTCTTTTGAAAGATGCTGTGGGGTTTCACCCTCGCCCTAAGCGCTTATTGAATATATTAAGAACCCTTCAGAAGCATCCCTTCAGAGTGTCCAAAAATCGTTTTTCTGGAGGCGAAAAGGGATCATAATATGGCATATTTTCCCCAAGTTTAATGATCTACCCAATTGGGAATAAATCCCCAGGATTGGACTCAAGTATTTATCATCGGACTGCGGCTCGCCCTTTGCTCTCGCCTATTGAATAACACGATCGATACATCTCTGGAATGCGACTATTTAACATTCATCCTATCATTAGCTCTCGCTTGCCAGCCAAAGTTAAACATCCAACTTAATATTAACTACACATTTTCCAAACAAAGATTTTAAATTTAAATTAAAAATCTCTATCAATTCATTAACACTTTTTCTGCTCCTCACTTCAATTTATGGACTCATTTTTTAAACAAACATCAAAATTTATTTTAATGGTATCCAATGAAATTTAAATAAATTTTGTCACTTGGAACGAGAAGCAAACATCTTCGATTTATTTATGCTCTATTGGGACAGGGGCTAAATGTAAAATTGAAATTTATTTAAAGTTCAAATATTTGTTTATTTTTTAAATAATTAAATTTAATTTCTCCCGGAAATTTACAATATATCCAGACACTTGATAACTAATTTATTTTTAATTTTTTATAATGATTCTGACTAAAAGCTTCTTTCAACTGTCTTTGTAATTATATTTAGAAAAATTGGCTTAATCGATCTGTTTATTCAACTAATAATTTCTAATCTTATAAATAAAGACTAATTTTTTCAAGTAGAATGTAAATAAGATATAATTCATTCATTCATAAAGTTGCGTGACGAATATCATTTTTTGTCTCCATATTTAACACGCATGTGTATTATATATATTTATTTTATACCTACCGTGCAGATTTCGGATAACATTTAATAAAGAATCCTTCTTTTAAACTAACAACATTCGTTATTCGTTTCCATCAGAATTGTAAATGATTCCGCTTTTTTTTTTTTCTACAGACTTGAAGGCTTTGACGATTTTCATTAGAGAATTTGTAGGCAAGTATAATTAAATGGAATCTAAGTTTCACGTCTTCAGAAATAAGGTGTTCCCCGTACTAAAGTGCACGTTTTGTTCCTTAGCTTAAGGCTTATTAAAGCTTAGAAACAGGAATTTTAGATGGCGTTCACTTAATTGGCAGTGGTTGACTGTAATTTGTAGTCTTGGAATAAGGAAGAGAAGGAGCCAAAAAGGATGATGATGGCAACTGAGAGAAAAGGTAGGGGGCGACGACGAGAACTCGTTGTCAGTCCAAGGTGCGAACAAAGAAGACCTGCCAACTTTGCGACGTCATTTCCTTTATTAAGACGCAGTAAAATCCTATCGGCACTTTGCCAAGTCAACTTTGATTGGATATATTTAAGAAGACAAAAGTATATTTTCCGGGGGCCCAGAGTTGACGTCCCCCAACCAACAAACTCGCTCCCAACCAACCCTCTTTTCGATCTTTGATTTGTTCCGTTTATTTGAATTGTCTCATCAAACAGAAGCCAAACAAATTATTCCCTTTTTATTCAAACAAAAAGGGCGAGAGAGAAAGAGATAAAAAAAAAACGAATATTATTGTGTAAAAGATGAATAATAATTAGAGTAAATTGTTTTTTCACTTATTAATTGTGAACTCGCCCTCTTTGCCAAAGGCAGTCTTTTTCCATGATTTTAGTTTTTTTTTTTTTTTTTTTCTTTTATATATATAAAAGAGAGAATCATTTATTATTGGCTTTTTTGTAGAATAATACCAGATGTTTTGTTGATGGAATCCTCCTATATATTATTTACTCACATTAATTTTTGTTACTAGCTTTATTTCAATATATATTTTTAAATCATGGCCGTGCCCAAGAGTTTAGAGGTATTGGCATTGTCAATATTAAAAACTAGAAGCCAAAGAATGTTGTTCGGATCTCAGGCAGTTGTATTCCAATTGTATAAATAATTATATCGTAAATAAATATAAAATTGATTTGCTTAAATGTCTACAGATGTTGAAAAGATTTTAAAAAAATCAAATATTGCCTCTAAATAATATTAATAGCTCTAATAGCTGTAGCAGTATTTTTAAGAATGCTGAAAGTATTCAGTTCTAAATTTTTTTATTTATTTTTCCCAAAGGAATGGCATTGGAAATACTTAAGTATGTTTTCGGTAACGACTAGCACTTTTTTTTAGCAGCCAATATCATTTCCAAAACTTTTTAAAGAAAATATTGGAAATTCTAATAGAGTACATCAAGATTAAATATACTTGAAGTACTGAAAAAAAGTGAATACATTTGTTATTCCCTTCAGACAAATATGACATGGGCCGACACGTTGTGAGTCCAGAGAATAGTTTCTAACGATTATACTGGGATGGGTTTAAATTTTCTTACAAAGGAATTAGAAAATTTTTGACATAAGATGGATTTGAACTTGGGATGTCTCATTTTAGAATCATGAGCTTAACTTCTAATTTCTTATTCTTTTAAATTTAACTAGTACTATGAAATCCAATTCCACTCCCTCCCCTTAAAGAGCTTTTAACAACATTTTATTGATTGACTGGATTAGTTGAAATTAAATCAGTGTCAAAATGCCTAAACAACTTCGCTATATCCTTGAATAGAATTTAGATTTAGATTTCAATTTACTCATGAAATTGCTTTAACCATCTCTATTCAGATGTATAAATTCTAGTATAATTAAGTAATCTACTATTTGGATCAGATTGGACATGTAAACAGATACAATAGGCACTTTTCGTAAAATTTGCGTAGCATATTTCATATTTATAGGCTTCTATAGATTGTGAATAGTATTTAATACGGCCCTATTTGATGAACCAGTCATTATACTTTGTTTCCCTTGACTCGCTGACAAATGCACATATTCACGAGATCAGGACACAAATATTCACCGATATGCATACACATATTCACGAATTTCTGCACACGGTCAGCATTGCTATATGAATAAATCAGAAGAGGATAGATTTACAATGAGGTTGGTGGGGAATTGAAGGGTACCAAAATATGGACAAGCAGGGGGGGGGGGCTGACGAGTTACAGCCTCAACGATTATTGCTCTTAAAACGCTTTTTTTTTTTATACTACATTAATAATTTATCGATAAGGAAGTAGAAATTTTCTCTTAAAAAAATAAATCTTATAGATTAAATAAATAAAAAGACTAAATAAAACTTTCATTTTATCATAATTTTATTAAATTAATAACAATAATAATTTTATCATGTTTAAATAATTATTGCCTATTGAATCCTGCATCTGATTATTAAGGGCCAATAATAAAATGAATTTAAACGATGAATTTAGGTTTTTTTTTTTGTTTATTAATCCTGGCTGTTGGTCAGAAACCATCTCGCCATAAATATATAAGCCTAATTGAAATAACAATTTATAAAAAACATTGTAAAAAACATTGTAAGAAAAACACAATATAAAAAACAGAATTTAGGTTAACTGATAATTACATTCGGTTATTGTGATAAAAAGTTCAGGTTTTTAAGGTTATCAATATTGACAATGTCAAATTTCCGTGTTAGAAATTTCTCTGAAAGCTATAATTGGTTCTTAATAAAAACTGATCGGGATTTGGCATTCCTGACCTGCTTGGTACCCCCCCCCCCTCCACCTATATTATTGCTCTCTGTCTACTGTTGTCTAATAATATAATATATAATAAAGGATTCTCAGCAATGGCGAATTAACCATAAGACTGATGTTGCTACTGTCTTATGGCGTTTGGATTTTAGGGTCGGAAATTTTTATATTGTTTTGACTTGGCAAAGACGAATTGATGCTTAGCATTTAAGCGTTTAACCAGGAATTAATACAAAATTTCAAATTTAGGGGATTTTAATTTTTATGTTGTAAAATTTCTTTATTCCCTTTTAGTTATTATTATCATTTTTTTAAGTTTTTTTCGGCATTTGAGGCCATTTAGACTCCGCTTTTATTTATTTATTTATCATTCGCAATAGCCAATATTTAATATATATATGTAAAATTTTGACAGGAAGCGATCCATTAACCTTTAATATGTGAGGCGAGACCTCACAGCCTTGCACCAAGGGACAAAGCCCTTTTATTTATTATTTATTTTCCTTATTGTTTTATTTTTTCCATTTAATTTGGTTCTTCTTTCATTGGTGGGATTGAGCCCAGGATATCCGTTCTTTTTAGGGCGTGTTATTCCTTGCAGGTACATGAATATAATTCACCAACATACTATATTATTTTACATTTATTTGATAAATTAAATTAACATAAATAAATGTTATAAAATTTACAAAGTACGTGAAAACAATTTTTTATTATTTACTATTAAAATTTATTATTCCTATCAAATAAATCCAATTAATAATTTAAATCCATTGATTCAATTTAGTTCGGAAGATGAATTATTTACAGTTTCCGAAATATTTCCAATAAATATATGAAATAACAGGAAATACTTTCAGTTGTTTTGTGTTCCTCCTATCAAACTAAATATATTCCAAATATACGTACGGGAAATATATAGCATTTAAATTATTTCAATACATTTTTTTTAAAATGAGTGATAAGAAAAAATGCCACCGGATATATTGAAACTGCGGGTTTTGCATGGATAAGGGTGGGGGGGGGGGGTTCATTGCAAAGTTATTTAACCTCTGACCAAAGCAAAAATCTTTTTCCTGAGGGCTTAAGGCATTTATTTACCGGTATTTACTCCTGTTATAAATTAAAAGTCAATTTTTTTTGTGCCTTTTTTTTTTTAATTAAGATAAAAGAAATGAATAATCTGAAAAATTTATATATATTTTATTTTTAAGCCTAAGCCGTTTATAAATCCCAATATATATATTATATATTTAAACTATCTATGCGATTTTCTGTTTTCTTAACTTAGCAAACTTTTCCTTTCCTTTAATCACTATTTTGTTGGCAAAAAATAGGCAACGAATTCGCATCACATTCCCGCACTCTTTAGCCATCAATAACCATATCCTCTGGGGATATAAGATGGCCCCTCTAGGACCCTATCAAGAATCCAAGTAGTGTTAAGTTAATTTTTTTGCATTTTTGGGGCCCTTTTGACTTGAAACATAGATGTTTTTAAAAATTAGGGAGTAGTTTCATGTGAAAAATTGGCCTAAGGGGAGGGCCCCTTCCTCTTCGAAAATTAGATGTTTTCTTGCTTCCAAAGAAAAAGTTTCTTATCCGCTGAAAAAAAAATTTATAGAAAAAGTTGGAAAAGTTATAAAATTTATTTTTAAAAGATAATGTTTAAAATTAATATAATATTAAATATCATCTTTATGAATTTTCATCTAAAATTTTTTTTTTTATATAAACGAAGGCTCATTAAGTTCTTAGGCACCCATTAAGTTTAATTAGGCCTCTGCCATTTGGAGTTGAGACAAAACAATTGGTCCATGACCCAAGAGCCATGGCTCGCTTCCTGTCTTAAGCGAAAAAATTTCAAATAAATGGCTACCAATTAAAATAAATATGCACGAATAACTGTTATCATCAGACTTTTAAATTCAATTTATCGTTCTCAAAAATATCTGAAATTATCATCAATAAACACGAAACTTCCTAAATCATTCCCCAAAATGACTTTCTTCCTGGTAGACTCACGACATCCAATTTGGCTACTTTCCTTTCCATGGTTGATCCATACATAAGAGGATGCAAAGAGGACGAGTTTAATTAATAATTATTGATTTGACAAGTTCAATTCTGAACGAAATCCAACCCTAATAATGACACACCAAGGCATTGTCGTTCAGCGCGATTGAATCATCATTAGTGAGACCTAAAAATAATATGGCCTTCGATGCCAAAAGGAGAGAAAATATTTTGTGGGCAGAATAAATTCAATATTTATTTGTTCGTGTTCTTTCTTTCTTTTTTTTTTTTTTATGTTTTATAAAAAATTTTGATTATTTACACTCCGTTTTGAAATAATAATAATAGGAAAGGAAAGGTGTTCAAAGAAAGAAATGCAGACAGACATTTACCAATTTTTTGTTTATTTTTTTTTATTATTTATTTTTCATTTTTGTTTACTCTTTTTTTTTATTTGTTTATTTATTTCTCTCGATTACCCCTATAAAAGAATGTTTCGCATTCAATTCAATTCGATAAACTAGGTCAAATTTATTAAAAATTTCTAGAAATATATTTATTTGTATTCTTATGGTACATATTTACTTTGATATTCGATATATCTAATGTTTTTCTTGATGAATAAAAAAAATTACGAGATAGAAAAGAATTGGATCCAGTGGTGGTGATGATTTGTAAATATGCACAATAAAGCTTAGGCTTATCATTTATCTAGTCTATTATATATCCCGACAAATGACGAATAAATGGCTTAAAATAAAGTGTCGACTGGGATTAGTTATGTGACCTTTTACATGCAAGCCTTTAGAATAACGGAAAAATATTTTATAAAAATTGAAGTTTTTTTTTTTTATATTCAAGTAATTATATTATATAATCAACAAAAAATCATTAAAAAAAAAAATTAGTATTTCATAAATTAGGATTTTTATTTATGATTAAATAATTAATTAAATTTCCACAACATTTCATCCGTTCATCTGGATCTTATCTAAATCCCTCTCTTTAAATTAAAAAAAATTACCTCTCCATAAGGCTTTAAAGTATATTTTTGATAAAAAATTGTACAATATAAACCCATTTGGGGATTTAGAATGTAGGAGATGAGTGAACATCCCTAAATTTCTTGCCACTGGATATTCAAATTTCATGGAATTTCCGGTGTGTCGAAAAGTACATTATTCCTATATTTAACTAGGCTGGCTGCCCAATCTTCATGCAAACAAATTATTAAATTATTTACTTTATTGCGCTCTACTGTACATTTTTAGATTTTATAAACCCGTTTTTTAAATTCAAAATAATTTAAGAATTTTTTTTTTCAAAAATAATGTAAATTAATAGTATTTATTTATTATAGAAATAAATTGGAAATATTTTACTTTTTGACAGTTTAAGAAAGATGGAAATACCATACATCTCCCGATGATTTTTCTCTTTTTTTATTAGTTAACCTAACCCAGTGGCGTATCTAGATTTTTTAGGCCCATAAGCAAATTCTAAATACGGGGCCCCTACTAACATTTTTTTTTATTTCAACTGTTTATACAAAGGGAAATTATTTTTTAACATAAGAGCAGAAAATGAAATAGATATATTAAATGAAATATATAAATATATATTTAAGGATTTTAAAATACATTTAAATACGAGTATTAAACGTTTAAAAGAAAAAAAAAAAAAAACAAAAAAAAAGTTATTTAAAT
>JAAAKE020134114.1:0-10044 GCA_010014785.2 Anisolabis maritima | reverse complement strand
CCGCACGCGCGCGCGAGGGGGGGCAGAGGGTCGGCATGAGGCGGGGGAAGAAAATAAACTCAGACAAAGTTAAATTTTATGAAATTTGTTGAAAATACATCCAGGATTACAGAGGGAGTTACGTGTATAATATGACTGACTACTTAGACCCATTCCATAAACCTTAAAGTCATTATTATGATTATTTTTTACGCTTATTTTTATTTTCTCTAACCTATATATGTAATGCGTATTTAATGAGAAAGTATTGCAATCGCGTCGAGATTTCAACGGAAATACACGTTCTGGGCCTAAAAATCTGTTTGACTTTGTGTAAGCAAGCAAAACAAAAAGAAGCTTAATAAACTAACTACTCTCTTCGCATGCATCTCAAAGCTTTTGATTAAAATCAGCCAAAGAATACTAGTTACTCTTTTAGCTTTCGATTTTCAGAAAATTTAATCTAACGATTAATTAATTAATTTGATTAAAATTCATATAAATGATCTTTGAAATGTATTAATCCTTATTCGCTCCCAAATTGTTTGGGGCCCACCTTATTGATGTAGACTTTTGCCGTTCGAATAAACGCCGATATTAACCGTTCTATTTCTTAAACTACTCTAACGAAATCGATTAAACTGCTTCCTACGGAGTCCAAAGTATCTAATGTAACAGTACATCTCTCAGCTTTCCTTACTTTAGGTAAGAGACAGTTGTGTGATGTGCATTTATTCACACCAGGTTTTTAAGAATAAATTATCTTTCACTCAATGAATTATTATGAAAATTGATCCAGCGATGGAGATAAACGTCTAAATTATTACCACCAAGTTTCAAAAGATGTCATGGTTCTTAATAAATATTGGAGGCCTTTTTTTTTACCGCGTGCTGAATTCTGATTCACTTCAAATTTTTAATATATAAATTTGTTAAATTTTATCATACCTCAATGAATGGTGCCAGAGACATAAGCAATAAAAAAGCTAAACACCTATACATAAAGATTTTTTTGCATTTGTATTGAAACGTAAAGATATCTAACCACTTTGAAATGTCTATATTTTTCATTGGATAGATCGCATTTAAAATATATTCCTCTAGTCTGGAGTCCTCTTTCTGCATTATAAGTGGAAAAGATGGAGAGAGAGTAGAAGAATCTCTTTTTTAAGTTAAGTAGTCATTATGACTAAAATATAAAATATAAAGATCTTTTACAATCGTTTGATATGAAGAGTCTCTCTGAAAGAGACGATTTGGGAAAGCTTTTCCATGCAGCAAAATTGACTTTAAAGTTCTAGCGTAAGATCTCTCCTAGATTGTGAAAAAAATTTTCCGTATTCAAGATTAAAGCGGAGGGAAAACCTTTGAAAATTTCTAATTATCACTTTTTATTATAATCCCTGAATGCACTTCTTTCTTTGTTATTTTAGTTGTAAATGTTTATATAATGTACCAGTATATGTATTAAATGAAGTTTAACGTAAGGCCAAGTAAAGGTTAATTTTTGAAATTAACGAAATAATGAATCAACTTAAATGGAGGACATTTACTTAAAATAGCCTTTCTTTCATTGTCATTCAGAATGCACACTGAAAGATAAGATTTCAAATCCATCTCTAATTTGAGGTCAGGAGGGTATGAGGTCATAGGCAGTAATTAAAAGCCTTGAGACGTCATAAAGGTGGAGGTTTCTTTTCTATAAGCATGTACCTTAAGTCCAAGTTTCGCTCACGTATTTTAAATGGCCAAGAAGAGAATTTTCAAAGTACGGACATAAGTCATAAAGATAGGGTCATTCGTAAAAAATAGACTCCACCAAACATAAACACCCCAAATATATTTTCCCAAAGATGAGAACTAGCACAATCGATTCCTCGCACTTAAAATAGTAAATACACAGAATTTCATCAAAGCCGTTTTCGAGAAAAAGTTTACATATATACATAGTTATATACATAAAAATATATATTTAATAATAGGAGATAGATAAAATTATTTCTCCTTCTTTTTTTTCATATTAAACTTAGAAAAGGGGATGAATTATGCAAATAAAATTTCATTGGAATGAAAGTCAATTTAATTCTTGAAGAAGAGGAATTGAGTGCAATGGATGCTATATCTGTCTGTGGCTCTCTCTCTCTCTCTATTTGTTCTTCATTACTTTGCTAGCAAGTTGTACTCAATGTTTTTCTCTTTCTTTAATTCAATTGGGATCTGAGCTGATCCACTGGTTCAAAAATGCCCTGTTTATTTTTTATTTGAAACCTCCTTCAGAGCTCCTTTCCCACGAATGTTGTTTAGTGCACCTAAGCGCCTCCAAATCGAAATTGTTCTCCAGGTATTCGCGGATCCTCTCCCCCAAGAAGCCAAATGAACAAACTTCATCCCATTTCGTAACATCTTTCTGACGCATTTTCCCATTCCATTTGAAGAGTGTAAAACTAATTTAAAATTATCCCCCCCCCCCCCCAAACAGTTCAGGGAAGGGAATATTCTATCTACACCAATGACATCTAGGAAAAAATTGATCTATTGAAGAATGAATTTGGCTAAAATATCCAAACTATGTTGTCTAAGAATTTAAAGGCGTTAAGCTAGCTAACTCGCTCTATCCATTTATTGTAAAATAGAATAAAATGAAAAATCTACATAATCAAAACCCTAATCTCCTCTCTCTCTTTTTTTGTTTTGGAGATTTATTAAATTGATGGAGAGCAGGCTTTAGGAAATATATTATATAAAATCTCCTATGAGAGAAAATATAGAAAAATAGGCAATGAAGTTGCAAAACTTTTCCCTTATTCTTAAACAAGAGTTAACCATAACATACCCCCTAAGAATATGAGATAGGAGATCTCTGTATTATTTTTAGGTTATGTTGTAATATGTAATACTTTTTTTTTACATATGAACCTTAAACGATATACAATATATACAAATTATCCAAGCATATTTATTTATATCAATTGTTTTAAATTAATTTTCGTCGGATCCGAATCCACATTCCTTGGCTTTTAAGGTTATCACTATTGACAACTTAATACCTCTAACCTCTAGGTCTCTGGAAAAAAAAGTCAGAGATTTAATAAAATTTCAGAGTTTCATCTTAATATGAATTTTTTAAAAAGCGGATGGCTTGGCAGAAGAGAAGAATAACAACCACCAAGATCTTGGTTGTCAAGTAAGGAAGGCCAAGCAGTGCTGAACCTCGGATGGGTGGCTCCGAGGATGATCGCTGTCTGGAAGCCATTGACAATGGATTATTTAAAGGGATGTTGGTAAAAGCTAAACTTAAAAAAATTAAACTTATAAGCTCTAAATGTTTCTATCTGCTGAAAAGAGTATAAATATATAAATTAAAATTTTTTTTAAGAAAAAATCCCCTTTCACTAAACGGATTGCTATGAAATTTGTTTCAAAGATGAAGACAAACGCCTTAATTATTACCACTAATTTTCAAAAGATTTGATCCAGGGAATACTAAGAAAATTATCGTTATTAATAAATTCTACTGGAGGGGGAAGGTTTTTTTACCGCTCCCTGCCAACCAATTCACTCCAAATTTTGATACCTTCTTGGGCTGCCCTAGGACAGTTTCATCCTTCTCTGATGATTAGTTCCAGAGACATAAGCTAAAGAAAATTTTTCCTGATCAAAATACTTTCCCCTTGCTATTACATATCGCATAAAAGAGTGGGAAATTAAAAGCCTGACTTTTTGCTTCCTAGATTCTTTTGCTTATTATCGAGGGGTTCAAGCGCAATTTTTTTGAATTTGTGGGCATCATCACATGTACCATTTTGATCAAAAACATTTTTTTTCATAGTTTTTTAAATAGTAACGCTAGCTATTTACATTCAACTACCCTTTCTTAATCGCATTATTAGGCCTATTCTAGGTATATTTTTTTGCTTACTGGTAGCTAGTTTTTTTTATTAATTAGACCCTCTGATGGAGCCACGCCTAAAGTTTCAATCCCAACTCCTCCCTTTCAACTAATTCATTATGAAAAGAAATCATGCGAGGTTAAGTGCGTCCTAATTATTTATATTAATCTCGTTATAGCCCTGTCCCTTGGTGCAGAGTTAGAGATCAATCGCTTCCCGACTTGAGCGACAAAAATTTATTTAAATTAATTTAACTACCAATTAATTTAAATAAATAAGGACCGAGACTAAATGGCATAAGATGCCAAAAAAGGGTTTAAAAAAATCTCGATATTTTCTCAGTCTAGTAATGGCCTAACAAAACAATTAACTTTTCTAGATCTTCTGTTAATATTGTTGGCTGCAACTTTGTTATATTTTTTATTTAAGAGACCAAATATTCTTTTCTCATCTAAACAGCTACAAATAGGTCAGATCTCCAACAAACATCGTTGATCCGTTCCCCACCAAATGTTAATAGAGGAAATATTCAAAAACTCTTGGTCTAAAGAGACTGCAAACAATAGTCAAATGGAGAGGGGAATTTGAGATTTCACATTTACCTAGGCCTAGTCGTAGATTGGAAAAAAACAAATCGAAAATTGTCAATGGATCATACAATCAATCATTCAGGAGCTCATAACTTGCAAATGAATGGCGGCGACTGTTTTCCCCGTTCTCATTCGTACATAATATGCCGACCCCAAATTATGGGATAATAGCTAAGAAAGGAAAAAATCGTACCATAATAAAAACTAATACTAATAAAAAATACAAATATAAATATATAAATGATTATTTAATAGACAAATAGCGTCGGAAGTAGATGAATAGAACCTGCTATTAATAAAATTCATTTATACTTTTAATAAAACCTAAAAAGTAGCTCTCTTTTTAATTTAAATAATCACATCCATGTGCATCCCATGTACAAGCACGGAAAGAGAGAGAAATGGAAAAAATAAATTTCTTTAATTAACATAATTGAATATTACGTGTCTCTCTATTCTAATATATGTAAGTAATTTATTTTAGAGGAAAAAAGGAAATTAAATTAAATATTATTGTACTCTTTGATAAATAAATAAATAAATAGGTCAAAATTAATGAAGTTAAAATTAGATAATTTTTATTATTAACGTTACGTTCTCTCTCTTTATACCCCGAATCGAGAACCTTGATTATGGAAGAGTTTCCCGCAGAGCAGACTTTCCCCTACTCTTAGTGATTATACGTATGGAGAAGACAAATTTCTCTCCCTTTCACAGGTTTATTTTTTAACTTATTAGTGACACGTTATTGCATCACATTTAGATTCTCTCCTCATCTGATATTACAACAACAACAACAATACCAAAACCTAGAAGAGAGCGGATATTTAACCAGTAGTAGGAGAATTGTCTTGTCTATTCCTTTTATTAATTAGATCAAAACGAAGAGTTAGGACGTGCCCCTATGCCAGCCTTTTCCCTCTCTCTGGCTAGAGCAGCGTTTCTCAATCTTTTTGTCGAGCGAGCCAACATACTTGTTTGTGTAATGAGATCCAATTGTTTATCAAAGAAAAAAAAAAAAAAAAAAAACGGTATTATGTCAGTATGATACCCAAAACAACTTTTTTTGAGAAAGTATTATCATCATCAAAAATTTGACCCTCCAATTTTTAAAAATATCTTTATGTTTAGAGACAAAGGAATCCCAAAAATGAAAAAATGTGCCTAAAGCGAATCGGTCAGCAGAAGGCTCACCAAAATTTAACACGCACCATGATTTTCTCAGCATCCGCTAGGCTAAATCTCTTGAAACTCGGTGATATTAAAACCTTTCTAAGCCTAAACCAATTGTCATAAAAATCCGTTGAGTGAAACTGGATTTATTCTAAAAAAAAACGAAAAAAAAATTGTATATAAGATATATAAGAACAAACATATAAGTACGTCATCATAGAGAGAAAACTCTTTGTTTTTTAAATCCCCTTGTCTTTTTTAAATCAATTAAAATTAAATAGATGTATATTGCCAATGAATGTTCTTAATCTAATTTGAATCCTATATATAGCCATAGAGTTTTTTATTTATTTTTTAAACAAGACAGGTTTAGATCCCCATACGGGGAATTGCCACAATCGCAATGCGATATAATGATTTATATGAGGTGTCCATTCTCTGCCTAGTCAAGTGTCATGCCAATCTCTTTTTATCTTTCCAAGGCTTTTAGATGTTGTGTTAAAGTGATGAGCGCCTTTCTATCTCCTAGAAACTTCCCAAAGTTTTGCCAAACTTGATAAAACTTGAAATCGACAAATAATCTTTGAGCTTCTGTTTAGGAATCTAGCCCTGCTTGCTTTGGGACGTTATTTTATTCCCAGCGTTTTTTTTCTTTATCTTGTATCATTTCTGAATAAAAATTTTAAATTTACTTAATACTTAATTATTGAAATCAATAAAATGAACACTACAAAAAGATTTCTAGCATCTAAAAAGCCCACATTCTAATAAGGCATAAAAGAAACAAAAAAATCTGGATTATTAAAACTAATAGAAACAAAATCTAAATAAAAGCTGAAATATATTTATTTCAAATAGTCAAAAAATTTTTTGCCTTATACTGCACTGAGCTAGTAAAAAACCATAGAAAAATTTTATTCAGGTGTATACTTGAAATAATAAAAGAAAATAATATTTCATTTAATTTTTAATGGATTTTTCTGAAATAAACACGTTTTGAGTTGAACCAATTTTCTTCCAAGCCAGCAATATGTTCGTTTTGTGGTGGCCATATCAATTTTTTGTTTGAAGGCCTCTGAGTATTTATTTGAATAAAGCAGAGACATTTTTAATTTAGCCTCTTTCTCTCTTATTTAGTTATTAAACAAGTCTGAAACCATTTTTGAGATAAAAGAGAATCATTTTTTAATAAATGAAAATTTATGGCAACTTCAAATGAAGAGAAAAATGACAACTCATAAAAAAACTTTTTTTATTAAAATTTATCTCTACTCTCTAATTTTAAAATATTTAATGAGATAAGCTCACACAAGTGGAAAGGACCGTGTGCGATAGAAAGATGAGAAGGGTGTCCTTTCTTCACATGGGCATGTAGCAAAACTTTTTAATACTAAATTTAATTATAGTCAGACATCCCGAAATTGACAAAACCTTCAATTGTGTTATCCCCTCCCCTCCAGAAAAATTAGGTTTAGCGGGGAATCGAAGCTGCCAATTAAAGACCTTAGTAGTAGTACCGTGACATCTTGCAGCCGGTGTTTTGTGAGTTGAACTAAGAGATATATATTCTGATTGAAATAATATATAGAATGTGAACCCATCTTGTGGCTTCTTATTGTGAATCATCCCCCTCGTTCTAATCCAGCCACATTCTTCCTTGTCACTATTCCAAGGGGATAAAGCTTTTTTTTTTTTAGTTACTCTCCAATCAATTAAATATCCATGTCTAGACGGGTGCATGTCGATGAGAAACATTGAAACACGATCAGTTTACAAGTAAACATTTCATAAATAAAATTTCTTATTCCAATCTTCGCGCCGCATACGTCACACGCCTCTAGGGCATTGAGTCGACTAGAACGAGAGGACGAGAATTAATTTCTATCATTTTAAACATTTATTTTTACATTTTTGAAGGCTCACCACAAGAATTTAATTAAAACAAAGTGAAATCAATTAGTTGGCTCTTAAACTAACTTATTTAATAGGAAGCCATTTTGGAAGTTGCCAATTAGAGTTTACTGCCGTGACTTCTTGCACTGCTTCAACCCAGCAGTCAACATTTGGAAACGATTGTGTCTCCATCTTAGAGTTCAGAAAGCAAGACGTCAATCGCTCTCTAATTATCTATCACATTTGAAGAAGAAATTCTACTCGAATTGTACGTCTTTACAAATTAGCAATTTTTCTGTCCTTCTCTAAACCTTGTTTGAATATTGATTCCTTCATATTTAATTATTTTTTTTTTTTTGGGCATCTCTCTTTATTTATATTAATTGGTGGTCAATAAAATATATATAATATCGTTTTATTCACTATGTAAAAGATAATAACTCTACAAATTTTCCTTTTTATTTAACTTTTGGAGTAATTAATTCGTTCACTTTTATTCATTTTTACCGGCGAATTGATAAAAATGATTCATATATTTTGGATACAGAATTTTATTCTCTTGAAACGTTTTTCTACCCTTTTCCAAGTCTCAATTTCGTCATGAATGTAGATATTTATCACTCTAATGTTAATGTCACAAATTTAACCCATAGGAATTGAAAATGATATCATCTCGCTGCGATATCGAAATCGTTCTGGAGGGAACATATAACTCAGAAGAATATCAATATCTGCTGGCAATTGTACTTCTCATCTCTCTATTTCATAGGGTTCTTTCATATTGCGATCGTAAAAAAAATCCATTTCAACGGAAATACACATTTTGTGGTTCCCTCAGTCTGTCATACAGATAGACCCATTTTTTAGGCTCAGGGGACCTAAAAACCTGCATTTCCGTTGAAATCTCGACATGGTTTATTTTTTGCTATCGCAAAACTTTCTATATTCTATATCTATCTATTATTATTAAACGAACTAATCTTGTATATATCTGTGTAACAATGAATATATATATGTAAATTTTTTCTCGAAAATGGCTCTACCGGTTTTGATGAAATTTGGTGTATTTACTAATTCGGATTGCACTCTTTGGGAAAATATATTTAGGGTGTCTGGTCGTGGAACCTATTTTTTACGAATGACCCTATCTTTAGGTCTTATGTCTAATTGCAAAGGTCTCTTCTTTTCCATTAAGAGCGAGCGATGGGATATATATATATAATATATAGGTAAGAGAAGTGGCCGAGAGGTTAGAGATGATAACAATGTCAATATTGATAACCTTCAAAGCCAATGGGTGTGGGTTCGGATCTCAGGCAATTCGATGAAAATTTATTTAAATTAATTGGATAACAATTGGAATATAGAAGTATGCCTGGATAATATACATCGTAAATAATATATGTATGTATCGTTAAGGTCTATATGGCCCAAGATGCGAAAATGACTTAAAAACAAAAGCAGATGGGAAGCGCTTTGCGATTTTATAATGAGTCTAAAAAAAGGGTCTCGCAAAATGGTCTGTCTGTGTGTGAACGAGATTTCTTAAAAGCAAAAAAAAAAAACATTCAAAGCTCAAGTTTGATATTTAAACGAGGTACAAAGGATTTCAATAAAATAGGACAAAGAGTACAACAACTTTTGTTTGTTTTCGATTTTCTCAAAATTCGCTCTATAGGCTCATAAACATATATTGATAATTTCGTTGTTGGTCTGTTTATCCCTGAATGAATACTTCGCATGTAACTCTGCTGGCATTTGTGTTGCCTATTGAGAAGGGACTTCCATATTGAAACACGTCTCCCTCTTACCATTCACAAGACGACGAATGTAGAGGGGAGATTGTTAGAGATATCCTGGATTTATGTCTTCTCTTGGATAAAATGAAGCCAAAGCCTCCCTTTGAAAAGTCTAATAGGCCTAAAGAGGGTAGGTTTTAGGTAATCAAAGTAGATCCTGTATGGCTTCTTTCTTAACGTTAGAAAATGATCATCAGCTTAAAAAATAGAGAATAAAAAAGAAAGCAAAGTGAGAGAGTTTATTGCTAGTAAAAATCACACGGATAAAAACATCAAAATGCTTTAGACAGAATAGTTAATTTATTTTCATAACAAATATTTTTGACTTGTGATTGGTTTTACTTTCTTTTACCTATATATGTAAGTATATGTATAGTGAGAAAATATTGCATTCGTGAAAAAAAATCGATCGTCGTTTATTTTTAATAATTAATAATACAAAACTGTTATTAATATACAATAAAACTACGTTTCTGAAATCATCATCAGGTGGATGCACGACTGACCTTTGTTTCCATTTTAAAATATATATTTCCAATTTTTTCTCATTTTTGGGAAAATATTCAATTTAATTATATCTAGATAGTCTACATAGATGTTTCCTTCAAAAGTGACTAACGTGTTTATCTATGGTGCAAAGAGCATTTGGGTGCCCTCCCCCCCCCCCCACTCCCTATTTCGACTCTCTTTAGGGGTCGTCACAATTCAAACCAAATACAA
>JAAAKE020134103.1:0-14072 GCA_010014785.2 Anisolabis maritima | reverse complement strand
TTGTCGCTCAGGACGGGAAGCGAACCTCTGACCTTTGGTACGTGAAGCTAGATCTCTAGCTCTGCACCAAGGGACAGATTTTACACCATAATTAACTACCAAATATACTCTTTTGGGCAAGATTTTTGAAATCAGTTTTTTAAGCTAAATTCGTTATACTGATCTTTAAAAATAAAATACATTATTAATAAATACAATTGCTGCAATTTGCTTCTTTATAATTTTTTAAAATTAAATACTTTCTTTTTAATACGACTGATACTACTCAGAGTTGCCAATTAGATTATCCACGTACGTGAGGAAAAGTAACACAATTTTTTTTTTTTGCAAAATATTTAATAGGTAGAAAAAAAGATATTATGCAAAAAAAAGCTCGAGGCTTCACGCATTTTTAAAAAAATGAACTTGGTCTTTCGACACATTTCTCCCAATCTGACACTAATATTTGCATATCTCGTTTTTTGCACCCATCTGAAATTTCACTTCATTCGAACTGAATCGAACGTTGGTTATTCTCTTATGAATTTATTCATTGTTCTGAGCAGGTGGTAATCAGGGTAAGCGAGGACTGGGCTGAAGGACCGGTGCTCAAGCACCTCCCAAATATTAACAAATGACTGCTGCCCAGAATTCGCATCGTATTCTTCAGACAAATAAAGAAATTCATAAAATATTCATTCAATCAATCAATTCGGTTCGGAAGAATATGTGAAATTGGTGATGCATAAATGGAGATAACTGACTTCTCTGAAAGAAATATATTAAACTAGGGAAATTATATGAGAAATATCTCTTTTTTAACTCTTTTTCAACATCTGAGATCATTTTACCTCCTTCCTTATTTATTTATATTAATTCGTAGCCAATATAATATAAATTTTTATCAGGACGGCTTAGAATATATGTGAAATGTGACGAAAGATTTTTTTTCTACCTAAATTTTGCGAAAAAAAAATATTTAGCGCTACATGTTGATTCTCTCTCGAAAAAATTCCTTGAGACTCTTTTTTCGTAGGTACTTTTGTTTATTTTTTGGTAACTAATTTCGATTTTATAATATCTCTATATCAAATAAAAGAAGAATTGAGATCCTTTTAAAATAAGAAGAGTTTGATATGAAACTTGGGATATCTATAACATTACTTTATTCTTTCATATGATGCTTATAATAATCCATTACTAGGTGAAAACTTTTCTTCTCTAAGCCCTAAACTGCTTCTTGCTAGAATTTTTGGACCCTTGTAATTAGCTTTTGCAATAAACTTCTAAATGAAGAAGATTCTTGCCTTTTGATTTTAAGAAAATTTTCAGAAAGCCTAAATTTTAAGCCTATTATAATAAGCTAGTGACCAACCTTAACAAATTTTATCGCCTTGTCTGTGGGGATCACTTTTTAGGCAGGTAAGAGTATTTTGTTAAAAACGTCTCTCATCAGAGATTGATTATTTAAAAAAAAAATTCCATTTTGACTAAATGCAAGTCCCCCCCCCCCCTTTCTTTTTTGTTTCGACTTTTGACACAAACTTTAACAATTTAAAGAAAATAACTTTCCACTTCGGTAATATTCATAATTAAATGGGTATTTTTTATCCAATTAATATGAATACATTTTTCTACCTCATCCAATCACCAATTGAGAGGTTACTCATTTCGAAAAGAATACGAAAATTTTCGGAACTAAACTTGAAAAACTTCAATAAAATAGATTTGATGATTGGCATCTCGATTCATTCAAGAAGCTGAGGGAATATACATGACGTCAGGTTAAATAAATTACAAATTTCTTGGCAATCATTTTCATTATATATTTAATATAACATATTATTATTATCAGCATAATAACAAAGAAACTCATGCTAACAATGTTTATATAAAATAACGAAATTTGGAATTTATTTAACCTGACATCACATATATTCCTTCATCTACTTCTAACAAAAATTGTAATATTTTTTTCATAAAAATACATAAATAATAAGATATTTAAAATAAATAAGGAGAAATTTATTCCAAAAAAAAAAAAAAAAATGATATAAATAACTAATTTTTACTTTCTCTTATCTATATATGGAATATATAGTGAGAAAGTATTATTCATTTTATTTACTCTTCTTATTAAAAGAGAACAAAGCATCAAGAATTAGATGCTTTATATATCAAAGCTGAGACATTTTGGGCTCTCTTCATTCATTGTTATAAGTTTCTGTTTTTTACTTGAACAAGTAATGAAATCTGGCCGAAATCTTGTTATATAAATTTTCCAATTATTCATACTACCTTCTCTCGTAAAAAATCACTTCAAAAAAATTTTCACCCATCATATTATCATATTATATTAAATTTAGATTAATTCTCTATCTTGTAGGTAATTATTTTATTCATGTCCTTTAATTCCTTTTAATCCGTCAACAGCTATCACCTGGACGAGGCGAGGGCTCTGACACTGATATGGAGCCCACTGCTTCCCAATCTCAAGATTGTGAACCCACTCCTCCACTACAGAGACATGGGAGTAAAAGTAATTTCTTCTTGCCTACTGTTGACGGCGAGTCTCCTCCTCGGAAACCACATGGCCAGCCACCTCCAGGCATTCGTGGACCATTTGCTCGTGGGAGTCCACATCCAAGACCAAGGTAAAAGGGCATTATACTTTGATTATTCCTCTGGGCAGTTATTAAATCTTTCTCATAAGATTTAATAACTGCAAACGTGATCACTCTGGAGCGATAAATGATACTCCACTAGTTACTCCTAATAATAACTTTTTTGGAGATTTACTAAATTTATATACACTCCAGAAAAATTGAATTTGAATTATTTTCTGCTATTAATTGACCTCTTGACGAAAATATTTTGAGGTTTTTTTTTTGTAATATTGATTCAGTCTTTGTAAAATGTTATTATTACTGTTTCAATCAATTTCAAGGCATAGCTGATGCGAGCTCTCAGTTCTTTTGGGTCTGTTGGTAAAGGAGGCGCAAACATTTTTCACATAACCACACACAAAAAAATCACATGGCTCGTGTCGGGATCCGATCCATCGATTTCCCAATCTGGTGTTCAAGAATTTACGAATATTGTAATGGAAATGGGCTGGAGCATCATCGTGTTAATGGATGAAATTTTTGCTGTCATTCAGCAGTGGCATGAGCCAATTTTCTAGGATGTCTGCAGCTGTCCTACAATGATCTGTTCGTTGAAGAAAAAGGGGTTGTAGGACTACACTTCTGTGTAATATGTAAAAAAATATTTTGAGTTTTTTAATATAACTGCAAATTTTTTTCGTCAAATAATATAGTATAAAGCAAATTGATGAAATCGCTCCAATCATTTGTAATCACCCTATAAAATGTCTCTTATTGTTCAGTCAAATCCCTGAAGGTCAGATTCTTTTTTTTTTTGTGTGGGGTTATGGGAAAGATTTAATGTCTTTTACCAACAGGCTCAAAAGAACTGAGACCTCGCATCAGCTATGCCTTGAAATAGATTGAAACATTTTTACAAAGACTGGATAAATTTTACAAAAAAAAAAAAATCTTCAAAATATTTTCAGGTCAGAGGACACTTAACTTGGCTTGTAATTTCTTTCTCCATGAGTGAGAAAATTGTTTCAAAATTTCTTTATCCTCTTCGTTTTTTTTTGTTTTTTTAGGGGAGTGGAAGCTGGCGGCGGCGGCGGGCCGCAGTCGCGTAGTCATACCCCAGATCCTCTACCTTCTTCAGGTCCAGAAAGGGCTCCTGGTCCCAGCCCTACTATGCAACAACGGATCAAAGCTATCGGAGTACCAACACCCCTGGCTATGTCCAGTCCTGTGCGAAGGTGAGAATTTGCATCACTCATAATATCTTTAAAACCTTAATAGAAAAGACATTTAAATAAAAGGTCCTTTTCACCTCTCTATATTTATTTATAGATATAAAACCAAAAACAAAAAATTATTGGGAAATAATATCAACTTATTTTCCAGCTCTGCATATTTGCATGAACATTGGATGTCCCAAAAATTGTTATTTAGTTAGTAATATCCCCATTTTCTTTTAGGCCCAGTTCAGGTCCAGGCCCAACCTTTTTTTTCCCGGTAGGTTATTATGCATGAATAACATTTAGGGGACCTCATTTCAAGGAATGCCTCTTAATAAAATTAATTTTTAATTCAAAATTTTTCAAAATAATTTTCTGATATAAAAATAAATTATTTTCTTCTAAAAAAATTTTTTGGAGTAGTCTTACTAGTTTTTTAATTTTGTTCTCTTAATAATTTCTAATATATATATAATTTCAAGATTATTTTAAAAAAATAACTCAACCAAATTATGCTATATATATTTAGAAAATTCAAATGTAATCCTAATAAGGTTTAAGAAAACAAAAAATTATAAAAATAAAGGTTATTATTATTATTATTATTGAATACTTGAATAATTATAATTATTTTTTATAAGAAATTTTATTTACAATTTAATAAGTTGAAAGGCTCGATATTTTAATAAATTAATATATTTAATCCATTAAAAAAAAATTAATATTCACTCAATGAATAAATAGATGTCCTATCTAATCTTGCTCCTGTTCTAAAATTTAGCAGAGATTTACAAAGCAATTTTGTTATTTAAAAATCTTTTTTCACTTTTTTTCACTCTTAAGGATTTGTAAAAATAAACTTGGAGGATATCTGCAGGGAATAGGGAAGAAAACTTCAAATTGTATTATGAAAATCGAAGATTGATAATCTTGACTCAACAACCCCAACATTTTTATGCTGTTCGGAATTGTCTGCAGTGTAATACGATTTAGTGAACATTTTCAATATTAAGGACCGGTTTTTTTATGTATACTTAGCTAATTAACAGGTTTGCAAAGGTGTCTATTAGGGTTAGATAACACAAAGGAATATCTTTGCTAATCTATTAGTTAGCTACATGAAAAAACCTATTTCCTGGAAAAATTACTAAAAACATGTTAGGCCATATTCCAAATGAGTTTACAATGCGCTTAACCCAAAGTCAAGACCGAAAATTGTGATATTGTGATAAAAAATATTGTGCGCCCTTACTCCCAATCTCAACAGCCCTTAGCTGGAGTTAGGAGATAATATTGAATAATACAAACTGTCAACGATAATCCTGGGCACATATCTGATGCCAACTCATTAAGTACTTGCTCTTCCAGACTATAAATAAATTAAATAAAACCGAACAATTCCCCAAATTATAAAAATGTACGAGATAAACTCGTTGGAACAAGATTTTTAAAATCAGCTTTTTCTTCTCTATTCTCTGATGAATTTTTCTAAGACTTCACTGACCTTCAAAAGAAATTAGCCAAAAATAAAATTTATTTTTTAATAAATAAAACTACACTATTACTTATGCCCCACAATTTGATTAGCGAATCTATTTCTTAAATATTTAATTAAAATATATATATATATATATGATTCATTTAAACATAATTTATATTTTGTTAATTAAGAATGAAATGCAATAATGATTATATTTGTGAGGAAAGCACAAAGTGTCAAGAGACGGTGGAGGCTCTTCTCTTATCTCGAAGGCAGAGGTTCACGAAGATGAGGTCCCCGATCCGGATAGAGCCTCGGTTTTCGCGACCTCCTTGATTGTGTTTGTTCAGGTGATGAAAGTGGTTGTTGCGCCAGCCAATCCGCTCGTTAGCCACCCAAGTTTCGCACCATCTTCTCTAGCTCTCTAAATATTTAAGGTAAAATTAGGACACCAGCAAACAAGCAACAAAATAAATCATAAATCAACTCCTTCATGCTTCAGCGTTTTGTTATAATGTTTCTTCTTTGTTTTCAGCATATTTTTCATTGAACTCTTGTGGTAGATTTAGGTACCCGTGTCCTCTTTTGGTCAGAGCAAGCTATTCTCTTTTTTGATGCTTTCTAAGTGTATTTACATTACTTTTAAAATAGAATTTTATAAAATCATAGTGTTGTTAATGAATAATTATTCTTATAATGTAAATGCACAGGAAATTGATTGCTTTGCAAAAATTCAAGCTGATCGGGCCACGCTCTTTCGTTCGGTTCTATTCATTTATTTTGTCTTGACATTTTGCTTCTTTGTTACCCATGTCTGGCTGGCCTCCATTATCCTATTGCTGTTAAGTAGTGTATTTTTTTATCTTATTATAGATAAGAATACTATAAAAAATTTCATTTAACAAAAGAAAATGGGGCTAATTTATGTTGCGAAACATTTATTCTAATATAAGTGGGATTTGGATTCCCCGATTTGTTTGCAGATCGAATCCAGGCACCCCAACACAGCCTCGACGACCTGATTTCATTGGAGTTTCAAGTTCACAATATTATGACTTCCAACCTCCGCCGCCACCTGCACATCTCGTTCATTCCGCAGCCACTGCACATGCGGCGGGCCGCAGTAGTGGAGGCTACGGAAGTCCACAACGACGATTCCTCTCCGAAGGGGAACTTGTTCGACAAGGGGCAAACAACGAGGCAGGTGCCCCTTCTGCCTATCCTAGAACGAATAATACAGTGGATAATATTCGTGAATTAGCTGGTTCACCCCAGAGAGGCGTTTATATGTGGAAGGACACATCTCCAGGGGCTTATGGGGGGAACGGTATAGTGCCCACGCATCCAGTGCCTCGTTCAAGTACAGGAGCTTATGAATATTACCGTTCAAATCCAACAAGTCCGACACAACAACAGCAACAACCACCACCACCTCCACAAGCTCAGCTGTATAGGCCAGCTTATTATCCACCTATTCGGGGTGGTGTTCCTGTTTACCCCC
Organism: Anisolabis maritima; assembly: GCA_010014785.2. NCBI lineage: Eukaryota > Metazoa > Arthropoda > Insecta > Dermaptera > Anisolabididae > Anisolabis > Anisolabis maritima. The sequence goes on along the minus strand of JAAAKE020134103.1, from coordinate 7,289 downwards.
CACCTCAATCACCACAGCTAAAACGTAAAATTCAACAAACAGCTGTAACTCCAACCACCCCATCTGCAGAAGGCAGACGACCAAGTCCAGGTTCACGACGTCCTATGTCCTTCGTCCGAGCGCTTGAAATGTCAGATTCAATGGAAATGACTGCAGGTACTGCTCCTGGGACACCCCGTACTGAACACCGAGGGCCTCCATCAACAAACGACTTGCATCGTGGTGCTACGCCTACTCCTGACCGTGCCAGTGTTTACGACATGAACTATGAGATTTCGGTATAGGGACGGCTGGGCCCGATGGGCGTGCGAGGCAGCTACTGTCGAACGAGGACGCTGCCTCACCATCGGAGGCCCATCTCGCATAGTTTGGTCGCCGGTGCGCGCACTTTCCCGCTTATTCGACGCGGGGGTCGCTATCCCCATTATTGAATCGAACAAACTCTTCACAGAGATATTTTTCGGTGTAAATTAGCAGCAAGTGAAGGAAATCGAATTATATCATCTTAATTGACGTTACTAAACAAAATTACATATATAGTTGTAAAATGATAAATATTGACAGATCTGTGGTCGAAGATGGTGCATTTTCTAGTTGGTATTGGCTGCGTGTTGTATTGCACATTGTTTTTTGTTGATCAGTCAAACTCCAATAAACTTTAATGTGATGTGCGGATTGTAAGTATATATGCTATTTAAGATAAAATCGTATTTAATATAAATATTTATTTTTATATGTACTAGTGCTCAAGTATATGAATTTTCATTCATTTAAATTAATATTTAGATTCCATAAATTCAAGAATATTCATCTTCATTCATATCTTATTAATTAAATACGATTTTATCTTCCTATAATAATGTATATTAATGTTATTCTTAATTTAGTTTAAAAATCCAATTTTTTTTATTTAATTCGTGATAACTCTATTAACTAAAGGCATTGATAAACCAACCAATTTTAAATATTTATTTTAACCCTTCCTTTGAATATAATATATGCAATTGTTGAGGCCATTTGTACTTAAAAACATTATCTTCTAAATTTGGCATTGATTGCATTCCTAGATCATGGACAGGACAGGGTATTTGATTACATTTAAATAATCTTGATATTATATCCTAAAATTAAATCATTCGGTCCTTTTCTCTACAAATAATACGATTGATAACTTTATAACAAAATTTAAAAAAAATCTTTTTGTAAATAATCATTTAAAATAAAAAAATTTTTAGAAATTAAATACTTGCCAAGAAAAGACAAGACTTAGTTTTAAAACTTTTCAATTATTTTATTTATATTTTTATATTAATAAATTAAAAATTTATTTTTGTTAATTTTTTTGTAAATTCTATTATTATTTTTATTATTATTGTGAGATCTGCTATCCATCTTGTTAATTTTTTTTTTTAGTTTAAATTTTTTCTTTTGGTTTTCCTAATTTTTTTTTAGTGCAATTGTATAGTTAGTTTTTAATTAAAAATTTTACTATTGGCAGCTTTTAAATTAAATAAGTGAAATTAATAAGTCTGATGAGTATATATATATATATATATATTATTATTATTATTAATAGCTCATTTTTATTTAATAGTAGAAAATGAAAAAATGCCTGCCTATATATTATATATATATATATACTATTAGCTAAAGAATATGTATATATTTCAATTTATTTATTTAAAATTTGTTAATTTGAAATTAAAATGTTAATTTAGCTAGGGATTTAATGTACCTCATCTCTGAAACTAGCAATAAAAGAAGTCTTTCAAAACGTGTTAATAGCAAAAAATTATGCAGTCTCCCAATAGAATTAGGCCTTTGACAAGTTGGGCTAGGTCGGGCCCAGTTTAGTTTGTTTTAGTTTTAAATTACTACCAACCTAAATACCTAAATGTATTATTATAAATACCTTTATAGAAGTTTTCATTCTGGGTTAGTTAGTTTTTTAAATCAAAACCAAATGGTGCTGAATTAAATCTCACCGAACCGAATTGATATATTTTGGATTGGATTCAGTTTTTACAACTAACAGAATTAAAAACTGTTCAGAAGAACATTAATATTTTGTTATTCCCTTGCTTTATTGCTAATTTAGAAGGTGATCGTACACTATTTTCCACCGTTAATTCATTATTATATTGCCATTAATATTTAAAAAAATGTTTCGATTTTATAGTCCATTGAATTTATAATTAATTTTATTTTTTATTTTTAAAAAATCATCGCAGCTTAAAGTTTGAAATATTTTTAATTAAAATTTTTGGAATTTAATTGATATTTAATATTAACCCTTGTCCTAGTCTTTACTTCATAATGCCTTTTATCGTCAGAAAAAAATCATTCATTTTTTTTCATATTTAAAAAAAAATCTATTCCTCTCATATGAATTTATTATTTGATTATAAAATTCATCTATTTACTCTAGGATGAAATAGATTTTTTTTGTATTATATTTTTTTATTAATAACTAAAACAATGAATATTTATAAAAAAAAAAGAATGTTAGCTAGGTTGACTTCCGATTGAAGGAATATTGAATGATTTTTAATACAAAAGGGTTATATATTTAATATTAGAACTTTTAAATGAATAATGATTTAACAGATATGCACTAAACAAATTGTATAGTACTTTGTAAAATTGATGTTGATTGAGAGTGAATAATTCGAAGAGAATGAATGGGTATATCTTTTCTCTTTCACTCTTGTTAATTCATTTGTATATGAATGAGAAATCATATACTATATACGTGTATGCATGTTGTCCAAAATATATGATATGCTAAGATATATTAGCCTATTCAAAAAACAAACCAAATTAGTGATTTTTATATAAATTTAATTGAAAAAATAAAATTCTGTAGTTAATTTATATTCAGATAACAAAGAAAAGTATATCCATATTTGTGTGTTTCAATTTGTAAATGTAATATAAGAAATGTTTAACTAAGAAAATAAATATTATTTATACCTTCATTTTTTCAACCGTCATCCTTTAATATATTTTTTTAACTCATAGTAATTATTATAGAATCTATTTCAGAATTTAAAATAATTCAAAAGCAGTATTTGTCAGAGAAATAAAATTAAATATTAAATACTGTCCATGTTTGTTTTAAAAAGATACCATAAATCATTTTGATACCAATTGATATAAATTAATAGGCCTGAATAATTTGTAAATGCAATTTCGAAAAAAAATCCAAAATAACTAGATATGATGAAGGGCTTCATTAGGAGACTTTATTCAATGAAGAAATAAATGTGAGGTCATTTTAACTAAATTGCAAATTTCAAAGCTATCAATTTTTGTTATTTAATATGATATCATCATACCTTAACTTAACTTTAGTGAGAAATAGTTGAGTATAAATTCCGTTTAATTTTAAACACTCTTTTTTTTGTTATTACCAATTTCACGTGAAATATATAAAATTAAGAAAAGAAAGAAACTCATGGAAAGATAAAAAGTGTAAAAAGTAAGGAATGAGGGATGCCATGGTACAAAAGAGTGGAAGACCAAAGGTTTTAAACTTTACATTACCATTCCACTGCCCTCTCGTTTTTTTTTAGTCTTCAGTATCTAATGCCATTTAGACTTGAAACGATTAATTACGAGACAAATTATCCAGGTATATTAATTTATGTCAATTGGTATCAAAATGATTTATATAAATTTGAGAAATTATCGGACTGCCTGGGATTCGAACCCACATCCCTAGGTTTTCGATTTTGACAATGTCATTTCCTCTAACCAGAGAGTTACTGACAATGTGAATATTGTTGACCATAAAAGCCAAAGGATGTGGGTTGGGATACGAGGCAGTCCGATGATTTCTCAAATTTATATAAATCATTTTGATACCTAATTGATATAAATTAATATACCTGGATAATTTGTATCGTATATATTTAATAATAAAATTGTTTAGAGTTTCTATAGCCTCAGATGTAGAAAAGACTAAAAAAATCCTCTCGGTCACGGGAGGGGGCTCCCTTCAATAAACTTCAAAAAATTTTATAACACAGGATTGTTTTTATCTTGATAAAATCTAGTCTTTACCTAAAAATTTTAAAAAATCAGAAGCAGACAGAACGATACTTAGAGCTCCGAAGTGTAATTTTGCTTTTAGGGAAGAAATAAAAGTCGCAGCTAGAATTTGGAAAATGGTCAAATTTTGAGATGTTTCATATAGAGTATTGTATTAATTTTTTCATTCACGATACTAAAAGCTATGCCCCTAGTTTTAGGTGGCTACTTTATGTTTCGTCAGGCTTTTTTTACCTATAGTGACGAGTTTCCCCAGTTGAGGTTTTCTCAAACCGTAATAAGTATAAAAAAGTGAAACCAATATTTTTAATATATAAGGGGAAGTAATTTTTTTAAATAATTTTAATTTAGATCATTAGGAATACTAATTGTATAAAGAACGCGAAAAGTGAAGAAAAAATTTCAGTATAGTATGTTAATGAAGTGAAATTAATATTTTTTCTTGGTAAGTGAAAGTTATTAAAGCTTCCTCTTTTTTAATATAAAATATCTAGTGCTGCCCATACCCGCAAAAGTGAGGGGAAAATACCAAAATTATTTGATTTTTTTGCTAAACCAAATATTTTTCGTCTCACAGTTCCTTATATAGCTGCATCAAAATTAATTCATATAATTTTCGGGAGGTTCTCTAAATTTAACCGTTCTATTTGTACATTTTTTTCCAACCAAGCCCAGGGGGGGGGAGGGGGTTCTACTCGAATACGAGCGCCGGACCCTTGAAAGGCGGGGCTTAGAGCCACTAAGTTTTCTTGAGACTAAATTAACATAGTCAACCTTAATCTGGTTAAAAAATTAAATTTTTGCTCATATTAAAAAAAAATTAAAAAATAAAAATATTTAAAAAAATATTTAAAATAATCAACAAGTATAATAAAACAACAAAAAGAATAGTTAAAAACTATTGATGGAAAAATTTTTTTTATAATGTTGCCTATATCAACCAACGGCTCTCTTATTTGAAATCCTTTTATTTTGTAACCGACATTTCCCTGCTTCTCTACATTTCCTAATCCTCATCATTCTATTATTTACTTATTTCATCCTTAATTAATTTTTTTTTTTTAATTTAGATTGAGGAAAGTTTATGTGAAATTTATATTTTTATAAAATTAGCAACCTATTTTTAATTACAAAAAGTAATTTTTCGAAGATCTTCAAGAAAAACAAAGGTTTGTATATTATTTTATTTTTTCAAAGATTATTTTCTCAACAAAATATTAAATTTTTTTTTTTTAGATTTCGAATAAGGGAGAAAGTTTTCTCAATTGTTTAAAATTAAATTAACAAGATGGTAAGTCACGTCAACTGTTTTTTTTAAATTGTATTATATATCAAATGGCCAGGTCCCAAATTGCAATGTATTATCTTCTAGAATTGCAAAAGAACTTAATTTGATTCGATGAGAATATCAGGACATAAATTTAATGATCCATCACAAATTAGAAAAAAAGATTTAAGACTTTGTTCCTTTCATTTTTTGGAAAAACAATTGAATAATTTAGGCAATCGATTAAAACGAAGTATTCCTGATATCCTTATTCAACCACCTTATTTTGTATAGTGAAATTAATGAAAGACAAGGAAATGTAAAAAATTTTACCTAAAGCTCTGATGATGCGGAAGAAAATTTGGTGACTAATTCTGAAACCGGAGCAATTTCATCTTTTGGAAATAGTTCAAATGATATTCATTTAAATTTGTAATCATATGAAAATAATGAAACCAGTTCAGCAAATTGTAGTTCATGTTTCATTAGAATCAATGAAACAAATTCAAAACACTGTTTTTGTCTGTGGATAATAAAAATATTTCGATACAAATTTCTTTAAAATTTATATCGCTAATAGAGCGAGTAATGAATTTTGTGGAAGACTCTATCGGAAATAAATCCAGGGCTGTGGAGCCATATCGAAATTGATCAGCTCCGGCTCCGACTTCGACTTCTATTATATCTTACAGTTAATCAATATGTACAAAAATAAAACAATGTTTTTTGAATTATAATTTTTTTTATTCATTATTGATTCTATTAAATTTATCTTTTACAAAAACATTGAGAAAAACAAATAAGGAAAAGATATAAAATTTTAAATTTTAAAAAACAAACATAAACGTTTTTAAAAAATAGATATTATTTTTCTTTTTTAAAATTATATTTCTTAAAAACAGAATTGCTTCAATCATCTTCTTTAAGCGATGCACGCAGGTCCGACTTGATTAATTTCAGAGCAGAAAACATCCTTTCTAAACTGACTTGCGTAGGTGGTAATGCAGTCACAATTCTAGCAACATTTTCAATAATTTGGGGGTAAACATCGATAGCTTCTTGAACATTCAGTTTTGATGATCGATCATAATTTTCAACTTCCTCTAAAGAGGCAAAAAACTCTTTTTTAAACTTCTGTTTATCTGGATCAAGCCCCCTTTACTGTGCGCCCCCTCCGCCCTATTTACGCCACTGTCTGCATTAGTTACAATGTATTTTTAGATTTTCTTTTTAAAAATAAATTTTAAATAAAAGCAGTCGGTATTTTATTTCATGTTTATAAATCAATGGCCTTTATTAATATTTTTTTAAAAATATTTTTAGATACTGTTAGTAAAAGCAAGTACTATAAAAATAGTTAAATAAATGATTCTAAAAAAGATAATTCAATTGCTATACAAATTCTCAAATGATCTCTGTATGTATGTAAGTTTTATTTAATAATGTTGAAAATTTCCCTTAAAATTTTAAATTTTTTTGGGGTCGGAGCCGGAGCTGATCAAAATATCTTGGCTCCGGCTCCACCACATGATAATTTTGTAAAACTCCGGCTCCACAGCCCTGAATAAATCATCTGTCTACTTACAAACAAAATTTTGTGTACTTTTTCATTTTTTTTTTTTTTGGAAATATGGAGTGACGAACACAAGGAAATATTCAACCGAATGTTTTTACTGTTATTGTCAACTATTTTGATACACCATCACAACAAAAAATTAAACCAAAAAGAAAAATGTTTATAAAAACATTATTTTTCATGTCATGCATCCAAAAAATATTTTATGATTTTTTTTAAATCATTTTTCTCCTAGGTTGCTTTACAAGGATATTCTAGTCTTCAAGATTGGTGTGAGGTATTAACGAAATTCTTTTTTCATTTGAAAGACCCATCTATGCCAATATGGGTGGAATATAATATCTTTCAAATCTCCGCCCCTACTATACAAATTTATTTTTTTCATTTTGTTTT